>ML107327.1:22595-55313 GCA_003697995.1 Taxidea taxus jeffersonii
AGAGGGAGAAGCAGGATCCCTGCTGAGCAGGGAGCTGGATGTAGGACTCAATCCCAGGACCCTGAGATTATGACCCTAGCCAAAGCAGATGCTCAACCGACTAAGCCACCCAGGCGTCCTGAAAGTGAGGGGCACTTTATTACCACCAGCTAGGGTTAGAAGTCCAACTTACCTCCACTGAGACTGGGGAGGGTCTTTTTTTGCTGGGCAGGGTAGAGTTCCAGACCACTCTAGCCTCTGCAGATAACACCCTGGCTGGGAAAGTTAGGTATGCTTCCTTTCAACTGAGTGGGGTAGGAGTTCTGGTCCCCAGGAACATCAGGACAGAAAGAGTGACCTCCTTATCACTAGTCCTTGTCTCACATCACCCAGGTGGGGAGGGGAAAGGGGGTTCACTCACTGCAGCTGGTCATGGAAGACTGTGCTCCCCGCCCAGTCTCCACTGACATTGTGGAAAGAGGGCACTCCTCACCACCCAGTGGGCATGAGGGCCTAGCTCCCAGCCTGGCCTTCCCTGGCCTTCCCACCAAGATGGTGGGTTGGGGAACCGTGTTACAACCTGGAGATAATTTTTCCTCAGCCTTTGCTGATGAGGGAGGCAAAGCTGGAGCCCTAGTTTTTTCCTCTGGTGTTTGGCTGGAGTAGAGCAGTTATTTATTGCTTAACATGTTTCTCTCTGCCTGAGCTGCCCATTTCCTAGTCATTTGGCTAAAGAGAGCAGGCTTTTGTTGGAGTTATTTTTGTCTGCCCCATTTGTATTTCCAGGTTGCCACTTTTCCAGCCTCCAGTCTGGGATATATGAGGCAAAAAGAAAACCCACTCCTTGACATCATGCTTTATATTCTGGTCCCAGGATCTCAAGCTGGCCTGCCTTCTCCTCTCTGCCTTTGAGTTTTGTTATTTTTGTTTTATATACATATAAATTATATAAATGTATATGTGTATAAATATAAATATTATATAATATTAATTTATTAATATTTATATTTCTATTATATTATAATATTTGTATGAATATTATATAAGTATTATAATATTTATATAATATGTATATAAATATTAATATAAATTAGTGGGAGGACTCTGAAAAAAAATATCTATTCCATCTTCCTGGAAGTGGAAATCTGAAAATAAATTTGTATTTTCAAATTGATAGCTTTTATTTATCACAGATTTTATCAGGAGAACAGAAAGACTATTTGATGAAAGTCTCATGTGACCTTTGGCATCCAGTTGATTTGGGTAGTTTTTTTATTTTTGTTTTTCTTTTTTCTTTTCTTTTCTTTTTTTTTTTTTTTGCTTCAAATTGAGAAAATTCTGCTTGACACAAATGATCAGTTACCCTGATACCCTTTTTATTTCACCTATGACTTGCAGGCTACAATCACCTACCACCTGTTTTGGTAAGGAAGGTTGGCCTGGATCATAGTCACATCCATCGATTAACATATTATGTATAGCTACTTTGCAGTACAATGGGAGAGTTGAGTAGTTGTGACAGAAACTTTATGGTGCACAATACTGAAAATAATTACTATCTATGCCTTTGAAGAAAAACTTGTCAATTCCTGTTTACAGTGTTCTACTTTACCTTCTCAGGACACCAGGATATTAATCTAGCCCAGAAACTGAAATGAGAATGGACTATCCTTATTTCAAAGACGAGTTAGTAACTATACTCAGTAATTGATTATTTTGGTCAATAAATGAGCCCTTAGTCATTTTAATATTTATTAATTGATGAAAAATATTTTTAGATTGCTTTTCCTTAATCTGATACATACAATATTGTCAATTAAAAAAATAATGGAGGGGCGCCTAGGCGACTCAGTGGGTTAAAGCCTCTGCCTTCAGTTCGGGCCATGATCCCAAGATCCTGGGATGGAGCCCCACATTGGGCTCTCTGCTCAACCAGGAGCTTGCTTCCTCCTCTCTCTCTGCCTGCCTCTCTGCCTACTTGTGATCTCTGTCTGTCAAATAAATAAATAAAATCTTTAAAAAAAAAAATAATGGAGTTCTCAGTTTTAAAATTAGAATTTCCCGTTAAAATATGTTGAGTCTACAATTGTAAACTTGTTTTAATTGCTTATACTTTGTAATCTTCACTGAAGAAGATTCAGACTCTGGATTACCTGGTAGAATTTTCCTGAGCAACATGCAGATAAGTACAATTATGCCCCAGGTGAGAGAGAGGCCAAAGGTGAAGTAAGGGAGAAAGATATGAGCATAACTGTAAAATTCTTTTCCTTGTTCAGTAAATTTGGGGAATAGCTAGGAAACTGTCTGGGCTACCAAGAATAAAGGAGGAGGAGATTGATGGGAGTTGAGTTCAGATAGGTGGCTATGGACTAGGTCACATAGGACCTTATCTGCCACAGTAACACCTTACAATGTACTCAGTGAATGGAACAGCCACTACTGGGAACTGTTGGGCAGAGAGGAATTACATGACTCTACCAAGGTTTTGAAAGGAACACTTTAGCTGACATGTGGTGAATTGGCTGTAAGAAAGTAAGAAGATCAGAGGAATACCAGTTAGGGGACTCTTGCAATAGTCCAGGCAAGAGCGAATATTGATTTGGGCTAGGGGGGTATAGAGTAAGAATATGATGGACCTTAGTCCCTGGTCCCTGGGAGGTAGCCTCAAATCCTTGGACTTTCCTAGGTAATAGAAATGTTTTCTTTTCATGGTGGACTCTGATAATTGATACTAACAAGGTGACTCATGAGAGACCCCTGCTTAGTTTAAGGTGAGAAGATGACTCAGAATGGTGGCTATTCAGGCCAGAGAGACCAAGTGTATGGCCAGAAGACTGGGGCTTTGAGCCACATACCAATCAACCTGACCTCTAGGGAAGAGAGGGCTCTGAAGACTGAGTTCATTCATGTGGGAAATGATTCAGTCTGTCATGCCTACAATGAAACCCCAATAAAGGAGCTGGATACCAAAGCTTAGATACAGAGCTGTGTTTATAGAGATTTTACGGAAAGAGACCAAATGCCACTAGGGCACCCTTTGGGTGCGTTAGTAAGGATGCTGCCATGTTTGGAGAGTCATATTTATTTTTGATATTGTGCATTTTCCCTTAGAGGCATATAATTTATTTGACAAGTTGTTGACCCTGAATATAAAATAAACAGAGTTTGTAACACTAATGTGGATGTGGGAATGTCCCACAATATGGCATATTGATATTTGCATTTAATAAATCCTGGGGTAGGGACGCCTGGGTGGCTCAGTTGGTTAAGCAGCTGCCTTTGGCTCAGGTCATGATCCCAGCGTCCTGGGATCGAGTCCCACATCGGGCTCCTTGCTCAGCAGGGAGCCTGCTTCTCCCTCTGCTTCTGCCTACCACTCTGTCTGCCTGTGCTCGCTCTCTCTATATATATAACAAACAAATAAATAAAATATTTTTTAAAAATAAATAAATAAATAAATCCTGGGGTAATTACGGCGTGACCCTGGCCACATTTCTGCATATGATGGTACCTTGGACTTTTATAGTATATAAGTTTGCTTTTATAGAAGATTAAATGAACTAAGTTTTCCAGTAGCTACATTGTCACGTAAATTGAGAGAATTGGATGCACTTTTGACCTGACAATGCCACAACTTTAAACAGTTTCAAGTGTATGTGTCAAATCACAAAGAACCATAGTCATATGAAGTGATTGGTTGGACTGCGTATTCAAATAAGCACATATGGCTTCAAAGAATCTGTAGATCTTAATTTGGACCGAAAAATTATAGACTTCAAAACTTCAACTGAGAAATTCTAGGAGAACAGCACTGGATAAACAAACACAAGTAGCTAGTGATAAAAACGTTACAGATTTTCAATGTCATTTTAAAGTTACTAACTATAAAAATTGAGAGCCACCAATTACAAGCAAAGGGGAATTTGTGACCTCTCTATCATCTATCTATTTTAAATGCCAGATAAATATTTGAGCTATGCGTGTATATGTAGAATAAAATAGTTTTTAGGGCACCAGATGACTCCATTACAGGTGGTGGAAAGGAATCTGTAATTATCAATTACAGTGCCATCTTTTTAGTAAAAAATTCTAGCATTTGAAGATACCGTGACTATAGTTATGTGAGTAAACTTTAGGCAGCAATAGATGTTTTCAATAAGAGAATTGTATGTTGCTCTTGGATTTTTTCCAAGCTCTTTCAAAGATTTATATAAAACCAGCCAAATGTTTGATGATTTGTCAGCAACTCTATATTGCAGAAAATTTAGGAGCAGTATACAGAGTTTATCTAATAGAAAGGAACGAAAGGAAAATGTTCTTTTGCGTTATGTTTAATGCAAACATTGAAATTAATTGGGTGATTCAAATGCTTGGAATTATAGGACTCGTCATTTTAAAAATTATCACTCTGGTTTTCAGGTCATAAAAGGATGTTGAATTACATCAGCTAGAGTCATGCAGGAGGCGTGCCCTCATTCTGAGTCTGTAAACAGATATGAGCTCATTGGCCTAACTGGCTATGGTCCCAGTGGTATTTAAAAAGATATGGAAACTTGCTCAAATAAACTTACTGAAGAGAGTAGGAAAGTTATTTTCAATATATATATTTAAAAAGCAAGGAGTATAGCAGTTATTTTGGTTTATCTGTAGATGTTGATTATTTCTACTTGAAACCTAGTTTGGAATTCAATCAACAAATGTCAAGGCACACTGTTATGGATATAAAAAATGATCAGTAATGGGGCGTCTGGGTGGTTCAGTGGGTTAGGCATCTGCCTTCAGCTCAGGTCATGATCCCAGGTGCTGGGATTGAGCCCTACATCAGACTCCTTGCTCAGCAGGGAGCCCACTTCTCCCTCTCCCTCTGCCCCTCTCCCTGGCTCACGCTTGCTCGCTCTATCCCTCTGACAAACACATAATTAAGATCTTTTATAAAATGATAAGAAATCATTTCTGACCCTTAAGAAATGTGTGCTATTAAAAAAAAAAAAAAGAAATGTGTACTGTTGTGAAAAGTATAGGACATATTCACATGAAAAATAATTTGTGCAAGACACTGCAGTTGTCCGGCAGAGTTATAACTCTCTCTGACATGAGATAGTAAGATAGAGCTGTTTCCAGTGAGAGAAGGTGAGCCGGCCCTTGAAGGGCACATCACAGCTGGCTATGCTAAGGGGATCCAGCAAGGCAAAGGATCAAGCAAATGCTCTGCCTGTTTGGAAGTGACGAAGACATTTATTTCCCAGGATGTTGAATGTGTGTGATAGAGCAGTGGAAATAAGATTGGGCTTCATCTATGGAGGATATTAAATGCAGGATTGAGAAGTATGGATCCAAAACATTGTATTAATATTTTCATTTGGTTCCTGAGTCACTCCATCTGTAAATCAAAATGTGAACTTAAGATATGGATCAATTAAAAAGTGATGAACTTGCTTACCTGAGAACACCAGTTGGTCATTTAAGGTCTCTTTTCTTTGACCTGAGAAATTCTGCAAAAGCAAACTTGATGTTGACATTTAAAACCGTTGGTTTGGGGGCGCCTGGGTGGCTCAGTGGGTTAAAGACTATGCCTTCAGCTCGGGTCATGATCCTAGGGTTCTGGGATGGAGCCCCGCATCGGGCTCTCTGCTCCGCCGGGAGCCTGCTTCCTCCTCTCTCTCTCTGCCTGCGTCTCAGCCTACTTGTGATCTCTGTTTGTCAAGTAAATAAATAAAAAAAATCTTTAAAAAAAAAATAAAAAATAAAACCATTGGTTTAAAGGGGAATAAAAGGATGATATAAATATCTTTATCAGTCTTAAGTATGAATTCAAGTTCTAAAAGATTTCTCTATAAATAAATAATAAAATTAAATAGATAAATTAAATAAATAAACAAAAGACGGTTTATCAGTGTTGAAACATTTCCTGAGCTGATTTATTCATACCACCCCACAATAGTACATGGTAGACATTTATGGTTTGCCTGCCCGACATTCCTTCCTTTTATTCACTCCGGTGTTGCTACCTCATTGTAACCGATTTGGCAGAACAGCCAGTGAAAAGGCCCAGACCTTCCCTAGCCTCGGGAGGGACACATGAAGAAGAGGAATCACATCCCCTGATCCTGAAACCAAAATCTTAGCAGAAAGCCACAAACCGTAAAACAAGCAAAACATCCTGATTTGTTGCATTCTAGCAAGGTTTATTGGCTTCTGTGACTTAGCCTCTAGGAGATGTTCTCTGTCCTGTGCACTGGGACACAGGCTTTCTAGTTTTCTCTTCACATCCTCCAAGAAGTTCCTTTTTGTTTTTTCCCTTAAGTTTTCCACAGAGAGTTTTTATGGCTTACAGTTGATGATACTGATGAGTACTGGGTAGCTTCTAGTAATGGCTGAGAGGTTTTAGTCTGACACGCTCTTGTTGATAGGTTCTATTTTGGACCTTCTACTGTCTCATAAAGTGACCATATTATTCATTATCTTAAACTGGGGCACTTTTGAGAGTAAAAATGAGCAACATTAAAAATTAATCTATAAGGGCGCCTGGGAGGCTCAGTGGGTTGAAGCCGCTGCCTTCGGCTCAGGTCATGATCTCGGGGTCCTGGGATCGAGTCCCGCATCAGGCTCCCTGAGCGGAGAGCCTGCTTCCCTCTCTCTCTCTCTGCCTGCCTCTTTGCCTACTTGTGATCTCTCTCTGTCAAATAAATAAAATCTTTAAAAAAAATTAATCTATAACAACAGATGTAAAGCCAAACCGGGGCATAAGTCTTACCCTTCGTGACAGTATATCTTGTGTAAAAAACTTCAGGTAACAAGCTCTGGTTTGCATTTCGGCTCATCTGAAAATGTCATCAGTGATTCTGTTAAATAATAAATAATGGAATTCTGAATTCCCTCATAAAATAATTGGAGAAAAAGAGTTATTTGAAAAATAAAAAATCCTTGCAGGCTGATTTTCTCCTTAATGGGTTTTAATGAAAAGTTATTGGTGGGTTGTTGACAAACTATGACATCAGATGTGTCCTCAGTGCCATTGTTGGGAATTCTTGTGATTCTAGTAAGATTATTTTACATATGCTTACTTCACATTATGGTAAAAACAAAACCAAAATCAGTATCAATTAACATAAATGATTGAACTTAAAAACAAAAAAATTGATTTTTTTCATTCATTAGCCATTTCACGGAAAACTGAAATATATTTCCTTTCAAATAAGGTTAATCGCTTCTTGGCCTTTTGGCTAAGATCAAGTGTAGTATCAAATAAGGTTAATAAAATGTGTGTACATTTATCCGTCTTGTGTCAAGTTTATAATATTTTATCACTTCATTATGATTTTAAATTTGATTTAAAGGTGAACATTCAGGGGTATGTGGATGGCTCAGTTGGTACAGCGTGCAGATCTTGATCTTGGGGTTGTGAGTTCAAGCCTTACTTTGGATATAGAGATTATTTAACCACATCATCTTTAAAAAAAAATAAAAATAAAGGTAAATACTTAGAAGAATGTAAATTACTTTGTCCCTCCACAAGGATCTTGAGAATGTATTTTGGAGGTATGAAACCTCAACAAAAATGCTTAATTAGAGAAGTGGGTGGGCACCTGGGTGGCTCAGTTGGTTAAGCCACTGCCTTTGACTCAGGTCATGATCCCGGAGTCCTGGCACCGAGTCCCATATCAGGATCCAGCTCCGTGGGGAGTCTGCTTCTTCCTCTGACCTTCTCCTCTCTCATGCTCTCTCTCTTCAAATAAATAAATAAAATCTTTTAAGAAAAGAAGTGGGTGTCACACTCATGACTTGAGTCCCTAATCTGTTAACATCATTAAGACAATAAAGTAAATCCATTTTCTTTCTATGACTGAAAAACTGTTTTACATGAGTTTGGAGATGTATCTAAATCATTTAACCTTGTTCTGTGAAACAGTCCTTAACCAGAGAGAGGAGAGGCTCTGGTGCCCCAACTAGAAGGGATAATGCAGTACTGGGTTAAGGCCACTAGAGGGTGAACTGAAAAACACAGCCACAGTTCCCAGCATGAATGTATTTCTGCAGAGCAACACTTCATTGGATCAATATATGACAATCTATATTTACAAGTACTATTTATCTTCATGGAATTTCATTATAGGAAGTCATACTCATACTTTGAGATAATTTATAAACACAGTGATTTGGTGACTTGATTTGAGCCAGCTAACTAGAAATGGAGCCCTCCTATGTCTTTCCTGTGACATTTTATGACTTATTTTTAAAGCAATTTATAAACTAAAAGCTAAGACTCATTAGTTTTATGCTTTAGATCAGATTTTTTTTAAGATTTCATTTATTCGGGGCGCCTGGGTGGCTCGGTGTGTTAAAGCCTCTGCCTTCAGCTCGGGTCATGATCCCAGGGTTCTGGGATCCAGCCCCGCATTGGGCTCTCTGCTCAGCAGGGAGCCTGCTTCCCCCGCCCCTCTCTGCCTGCCTCCCTGCCTACTTGTGATCTCTGTCTGTCAAATAAATAAACATCTTAAAAAAAAAAAAAAGATTTTATTTATTCATTTGAGAGAGACAGCACAAGCAGCAGGAGAGCAGAGGGAGAAGGCAGCTCTGGGATGGATCCCAGGACCCTGGTATCGTGACCTGAGCTGAAGGAAGATGCTTAACCATCTGAGCCTCCCAGACACCCCTTAGCTAGGGTGTTTTTTGTTTTTGTTTTTGTTTTTTAGCTAGGGTTTTTTTTAATCATTTAGATAAATTTGACAGATTTAACTTATGAAAAAAAATAAACCAATACCTATGTTAAACATGTGAAGTCTGTTATTCAAGCATAATCACACTCTGTGATAGAATAGAAATCTATTTAGGAGTACACTTAGGGAGAATGTTTAGAATGATTACAATTCCTGATAAATCCCAAATTCATTTTCTAAGTATTACTAGCCTCTTCAGAATGTCTCCATTTTAATCATATGTTAGATTTATTTAAATCAACTTCATGAAACATTTCCAACTAGACATCATTTTGTTCTTTTAATTTTTTTAATCCAAAACTCCTGTTGGAAAATGTATCATCTTGAGGTATGTTTCTTTTTCAAATTTTACTTGTATCAATTTCATAGGCTCCTTAATACTATTTTGAATTATAAGCATGATGACGACATTGAAGGCTGACGTTACTGGAAGGCACTACTCAGAGGCCACAACGATCTTGTCTAATGAGCCAAAAATGATTTTGAGGGTGTAAAACAAATTAATTCATCCAGTCCTCAAAACAAGCGTGGGAGGAAGGTGCTCTCATTGTCTTGATTCTGTAGATAAGGAAACTGAGCAACAGAGATTTAACAACTTGCTTCCTATCTCATGCCAGTAAGGAGTGGGACCAGGATTCCAACCCAGGCAATTTAGCCCCTAATACATTGATAGGTTTTCAACTTCAATTGTTTCAAAGTACAAGAGATTGTTAAAAGTCCTCAAGTTCTCATCTATTTCCATGCAGTCTTGAAGTTTACACCCATTTTTGGCTATTTATTATTCATTCTTAGATCTTAAATTCGTATAATCTTAAATTTTGGTGATGATATGACATCCCTAAAAATCCTTTTTTCAGAATGAGTAAATCATAATCTCTTTTTAGTTTCATGTCATGTTGAAATAGTATATAAAATGTTGCCCCAGGCATCAAAAGATCCACCGGACATTTTTTTTTTTAAAGATTTTATTTATTTATTTGTTATAGAGAGAGAGAGAGAGAGAGAGCACAGGCAGACAGAGTGGTAGGCAGAGGCAGAGGGAGAAGCAGGCTCCCTGTCGAGCAAGGAGCCCGATGTGGGACTCGATCCCAGGACGCTGGGATCATGACCTGAGCCGAAGGCAGCTGCTTAACCAACTGAGCCACCCAGGCGTCCCCGGACATTTTTTTTTTAAGATTTTATTTGTTTATTTGACAGACAAAGATCACAAGTAGGCAGAGAGGCAGGCAGAGAGAGAGAGGAGGAAGCAGGCTCCCTGCTGAGCAGAGAGCTCGATGCGGGACTCGATCCCAGGACCCTGAGATCATGATCTGAGCCGAAGGCAACGGCTTAACCCACTGAGCCACCCAGGTGCCCCTCCACCGGACATTTTTGACTCTCAGTTTTCATATTTGCTTTTGCTAGTCTGTAAAAACTATATTAGTATAAATTTAATTATATAATTATCATTTAATCATATCGATTTAGTAATGTCTAGTATTTATTTAATAACTACCATTTTCTTTTTGACTCCTTGCCTCTCTTCCTTTTTCTGTAATAATAATGTTGGTGATACCAGACAACGTTCGTGTGCTAACATAGTACAGAGGCAGTTTGCAACTATGGAAAAAAAGCCAAACCCATTTGACTAACATCGAAGATGGAGATTCTGTTCCTGACACTGCCACTTAAGTTATATCAAGCAAAGGACAACTTTCTGAGCTTCAGTTTCTTCACATGAAAACTGAAGATAATTCCAAGTGAGGCAGCCCCACACAGTTTTCAGAAAATAAAGAATGTGTTAGATGACGTCCTGTGAATCGGAAACCACGCAGTGGTGTGTTTGTTATCAGTGCTATGGTTAGTGTTACTTTAGTCTGAGATCAAAAAAGTATCAAGAGATGAAGAAGGAACATGTGACAGTTTATAAGAAGTGTAGAGCATTGGCGTGCCTGGGTAGCTCATTTGGTTAAATGTCCAACTCTTGATCTCAGCTCAGGTCTTGATCTCAGGTTTGTAGGCTTGCACCGCTTGGGTTTCCCATTGAAGACCCTATATCAGGCCCCATGCTTGGCATGAAGCCTGCTTTTAAAATAAAGTGTATAGTACAGTTAAAGAATTTAGAAGTACTGTTTAAGTCAGGTAAATTCTAATTAAGATGATTGAAAGTAGTTTTGATTAAAAAAAAAACACTAAATAGTTCACAGTTGAGTACATAAACTCTTGAATTCTGTGAAAGACTGTAAAAGGGGATAAGATTTGGGAAAAAAAAGTTAGATTCTAATTGTGGATGGTTTTAATGACCAGAACATTTGGCCTTGGTCTAAGAGAAAATTTGACTCACTGAATGTTTTCCAACAGAATAATGATACAAGACCTGTAATTTAAGGACATTAATTTTACAGCAGTATTTGGGACAGCCTGTTAGTAAGAATTGAGAAGAAAGCCAATTATAACAGAGTAGGTAATAGATTAAGAATACACTACAACTTTTAATAATTTGCTTTGAACTTGAAAAAAAAATAATGGTGGTAGGTAAACATAAATAAAAGAGGGAAATTTGAGTTGTGTATGTGTTTTACTTTATTGCAAATAATTTAAGCTAATTTTAAAAGCTAGCTGTCTAGAGCAGTTAAATGCTCTATTAAAAGATCCTACTAAATTGTAAATAGGTTTGCTGAGATAATTCCATAACTCCCATTTTAGTGAACTCCCATGATCATTTAATGTGGAAAAAAGCACTTCCATAAATTTCCATAAGTGAATAATAATATTTTGACTAAGTGCAATGTATTATCCACTTATCAATAGTTTAGAAATTTAATTAACCATAATTTAACAATGCAATAGAGATGAACTCTTTTTCACTTCAGGCCCATAATATACCTTAGTGGTCATGCTATAGACAGTTTTGTTTGTTGGCGCTATAGTGACATAAAACCAATGAGTGAATCACAGCAGCTGTGTGGAGAGTAGGGGTCTAAAAACAGAAGCAGTAGGCCACGATTTTCCTGGAAAAGGTCAGAAGAGCACTTTAAGGTATTTTCACTTACATTTGGTAATGAAGAAATGATAGGCTGACAAGAATGAGACAACCAAATGCAATCAAGGAAGCAAGAGGTATCACCAGATCAACCAGACAGAATGAGCAAGTCTTTGAATTAAGTACAGAATGATTACAAGGCAGAACACTGTGCTTTCCATCACAGCTTTTCAGTTGCAAGGATAATGTATGGTGATCATACAGAGACTCACTTGAACCCTTTGTGAGAAATTCATTTGGGTTTGTCTCTTCATGAGTAATGAAACTGAATTTAAATTTAGCTGTGCTGTGAAATTGAATCCCACTTATTAAACAATAAGTGGCATCTCTTGGCAAATTGAGGGATAAGCATGTTAATATATTCACTCTCTGTCAAAAGAAACATGACAATTTTGCATATTTTTTTTAAAGATGAGCTGTTAAGATGGATTAGAATGAGTTCAAGTATCTGTTGGCTTAAAGAAGAAATTTTTCTGTGTACCACTGGTTCCTTAACCATAACACAGAAGTACATTTCGATGTCTTACAAACCTTGGAAACACCAGAAGTGGTCTTAATGAGCAATGGGATATAATGCGGATGCTGATTTTTTTTTTAACAAATTTATTTTTTTAAGGTTTTATTTATTTATTAGTTAGAGAGAGAGAGTGAGCACAGGCAGACAGAGTGGCAGGCAGAGGCAGAGGGAGAAACAGGCTCCCTGCCGAGCAAGGAGCCCGATGTGGGACTCGATCCCAGGACGCTGGGATCATGACCTGAGCCGAAGGCAGCGGCTTAACCAACTGAGCCACCCAGGCGTCCCTGTGGGTGCTAATTTAAAGGAAAAAATGGCTCTGTCCTAACAGCTGTTGACTGCTGTGCTTAGACTCTCCACACTGCTACTTCTCATTTAAACGTAGAAATGACTGATGTCAGTAAAAATAGTCCTCCCCAGCTAGGGGCTGCGGATAAACTTCCCAGTTTCTAGCCAAATGTCAAGAACTTGATAGATAATATTATTTGTTGCTAATAAGATAGAATAGTTTTCTAGCTCTGACGTCAGAGTAAATTCAGAAGCTCAGTGGAGCTGATTTAGAACAAAATTCTCATGGTTGGTTCGAGATAGAAATCAGTCCTTCTTAAAGTCAAGCTGACTCTGCCGTCATCAAGAAGAGTACACATCCCAGGAAAAAATGGTATGGTAGGTTCTCTGTGCACTTTCTTGTGGATTCAAAAGATTACGATCAACTCTAGACCTTCCAGTAAACCGAAGATTGTTATTGTGTTTAAGGATAAATAGAAAATTGAAATGCATATCTTCTCTGCAGGAACAATTAAACAGAGACCACCGACCCAATCTGAATGGAGTCCTAGCCTAGTAAAAAGTCTCGGGGAGCCTCCAGTTGCAGAAGGATTCTCACCTCATGTCTCTGTGTGCCTAGAAACCAGTCGTATAAGGAAAAATTGGGGGGTGCATTTGTGTTTATATCAAGCTACAAGCTTTTATGGGAAATAGTCACAAATCTGGTTTATTCACTCATTTGACCAGTCTGGGGAACTAACGAGAGGAATAAGTGAAAGTGCGGATGGCGGTAACCTATTTGTTGATGACTTGCCCATAACAATTTCTCTGAATTCCTAGCCAATAGAATCTTTTTTTTTTTTTTTAAGTGAGCAAAATTATGCAGTTCCAGTTTGGGTCCTTTGTTTCTCAGTAGAATCTGTGGCTACTAGGCAGCTATAGGACACTGGGCAGCCTCATCTCTACACTTTGCCTTCACTCTTTCCCTTTGCCCGACATGTTATTCCCCCTCCTCGGTCTACGTTGTTTTTCAAAACATTTCTCTTTCTCAGCACTAAGGAATTCACAGGGAACAGAGGAGAAAGGCAACAAGTGTATAAAGAATGGTGGAAGAAAAAATTACCTGACAATCAGCGGTCTAGATCCAGTCCTGCTGTTAAAACGAAGAACAGCAACTTCCTTAGCCTGACTCTTTGTTTCTTCACCTGCAAAAGTAGGAGCTAGAAATCATGCTCTCCTAGCTCTGTCATTTCTGAGTGTGTGAGGAAGGCTGAGATAAATCATCCTGTATTACAAAAGTGATATTTGTTACCACAGAATAACAGTGTTTTTGTTTTTGCTTCTTCACAGAAATGGATGTGTCCTTTTCAAAACAGCATAATTTTCTATTTCCGGTTTGGGGGGGAAAAGTGAATGGAAACTCCAAAGTCTGGTGGCATCTGCAGAGAGCTTTAGAAATCCTGTTCTGATATACACTCTCTGTTTAAGATACTTTGTTTAACTAAATGTTTGCAAGTAACGCCTCTTTTTCTAGTAGAACAGTGGTCAAGCCATTCTGTTAAGGCTTTACGTGCATTGTTCTTTGTTGTTGTAGTTGTTGTTTTTTAATTTTTTTTAAAGATTTTATTTATTTATTTATCAGACAGAGGTCACAAGTAGGCAGAGAGGTAGGCAGAGAGAGAGGAGGAAGCAGGCTCCCTGCAGAAGCAGAGAGCCCGATGTGGGGCTCGATCCCAGGACCCTGGGATCATGATCTGAGCCAAAGGCAGAGGCTTAACGCACTGAGCCACCCAGGTGCCCCGATGTGCATAGTTTTTACAAGTTGTCATAGAGCAAAAAAATCATGTACCTGGAGATTTACTAAATATTAAGTTCTGGAAAGAAATCATTGTTTAAGATCCCTGAGGTTCCTATCAAGCCCTGCAAAGGGTTCGAAATTTTAACATACTTGCAAATAGACAATTTGGCTTGCCACAGTTTCATAGTTGCTGACAAAAGAGCCTTCTGGGTCAAAGAAAAATACCTTATTTCTCATCGTTATCAGCTGATAACAAAGTATTAACATTTAAGCTTGCACTCCAAACTACACAGAAGGATCTGAAGAGAAATAAATGTTATCCATAGCTGGAGTGGGTTACGTTATTGGAGAGGAATCCTGGGTTTGGAGAATAAATCCTTTATAATGGGCAGTAAGTTTGACTGACCTTTGCCCCAGAAGAAGACATTATATTTATTTATGCACAACAGTAAGCCAACTTTTTGCTCCAGAGGGAGACACTGTTGTCATCATAAAAAAAAAAAATTGTTCTTTATACAAATGACCTCAGGCAGATAGTCTGGAACAAAGTTGTTGAGTTCCTCTACTAGCAAATTGAACAGAAATCTAAGAGACCTATGGAGAATTACTCCCAATGATACGTTAAATCAAGTTTTTTAAGAATGCCTAATCAGTGAGGCCGGGTTAAAAAGCTATTTATTGTAATAAAACTGTTTATACTTTAGACATCAATCACAGTTGCGGTTTAGGATGACAGATAGAAGATAAGGCAAACCAGAATATCATTTTAACACAGTAATTCTTTTTTTTAATTTATTTTATTTATGTTTTCATCATGATAAGCATACTCTTTGATCTCCATCACTTTTTCCCCCCCATCCTCCACCCACCTCTCCTCTGGTCACCATTGGTTTGTTCTCTATATTTAAACAGTCTGTTTCTTGGTTTGTCTCTCTCTCTCTTTTCTTCCTCCTTTGTTCATTTGTTTCCCTTCTTAAGTTCCACATATAAGTGAGATCATATGGTTTTTGTGTTTCCCTGATGGACTTAATTTGCTTAGCATTATACTCTAGCGCTCTCTATGTGATTCCAAATTGCAAGATTTCATTCTTTTTTATGGCTGAATAATATTCCATTGTATATACACACCACTTCTTCTTTATTCATCTATTGATGGACACTGGCTATTCCATGTCTTGTCCATTGTAAATAATGTTGCAATAACAGAAGGGTGCATGTATCCCTTTAAATTAGTGCTTTTGTATTTTGGGAGTAAAAACCTAGTAGTGTGATTACTGGATCGTAGAGTAGTTCTATTTTTTTTTTTTTTTTTGAGGACACTCCATACTGTTTTCCAGAGTGGCTACAACACTTTGAATTCCCACTAACAGTGTGCAAGGGTCCCTTATTCTCCACATCCTCATCAACACTTGTTTCTTCTGTTTTGGATTTTAGCCATTCTGATAGGTGTGAGGTGATATCTCATTGTAGTTTTGATTTGCATTTCCCTGATGAGGAGTGATGTTGAATATATTTTCATATATCTGTTGGCCATCCGGATATCTTTGGAAAAATGTCTATTCATGTCTTCCGCCCATTTTTTCATTGGATTATTCATTTTTGTGGTGTTAAGGTATATCAGTTCTTTATTTATTTTGGATACTAACCCTTTCTCAGCTATGTCATTTGCAAATATCTTCTCCTATTCAGTAGGTTGCCTTTTAGTTTTGTTGCTTTGTATTCTTTGCTGAGCAGAAGCTTTTTATTTTGGTGTAGTACCAGTAGTTTATTTTTGCTTTGATTTCCTTTGCCCCAGGAGACATATCTAAAAATGTTGTTACTGCCAGTGCCAGAGAAGTTACTGCCTGTGCTCTCTCCAAGCATTTGTATGGTTTCAAGTCTCACATTTAGGTCTTCAGTCCATTTTGAGTTTATTTGTGTGTGGTGTAAAAAAGTGGTCCAGCTTCATTCTTTTGCCTGTGGCTGTCCAATTTTACCAACACCATTTGTTGAAGACACTGTCATTTTCCAATTGCATATTCATTTCTCCTTTATGGAAGATTAATTGGCCATGTAATTGTGGGTTTATTTCTGGGTTTTCTGTTCTGTTCCAGTGATCTATGTGTCTGGTTTTTTGCCAGTACTATACTGTTTTAATTACTACTGCTTTGTAATATAAGTTGAAATCTGGAATTGTGATACTTCGGTTTTGGTTTTTTTTTCAAGATTGCTTTGGTGATTTTGGGATTGTTTGTTTTAGTTCTGTGAAAAATGCTGTTGGTATTTTGGTAAGAATTGCATTAGGTTGCTGTAGGTTGCTTTGTGGAGTATAGACATGTTAACAATACTTGTTCTTCCAACCCGTGAACAGGGAATGTCTTTCCTTCTCTTTGTATTGTCTTGAATTTCTTTCATCCGCGTTCTATAGTTTTCAGAGTACAAGTCCTTCACTTCTTTGGTTAACTTTATTCCTAGATATTTTGTTTGTTTTGGTTCAATTGTAAATGACTTTTTTTTAAATTTCATTTTCTGCTGCTTCATTATTAGTCTATAGAAATGCAACAGATTTCTGTACACTGATTTAGTATCCTACCCATCGATTCTTTATTTAGAACTGTGTTAAAGGCTATCATCAGTCTCCACTTTGCTGAAGTCATTGGTCAGTCCTAAAGCCTTCTCTCCACCACTCTGCAGCACTGACAAAGTTGACTGCTTCTCAGTACTGAAGGACTTCCTTCGATGATTTTTGAGATGCCACAGTACCTTAGTTTTTCTCTTCCCATATTCATAGTTCCTCTCCAGGCTACTTTGCTAACCTTTGCTCATATCACAAAACTGTACATTTTAGTGGGCCCTTGGAAAAACTTTCATACCTCTTCTCCATCAAACTTTTTCCTAGGTGATCTCATCCAGACCCCCAAACTAAAATCTAATCCATACTCTAATTACCCAAATTATGTCTCCAGCTGAAAACTCTGTCCAGATATCCAAGCTCATATATCTGATCTCAATTGATATTTCTCTCAGTGTGGAATTGGCATATTTAACTCAACACGTACAAAGAAGAACTCTGGATTTCTCATAGCCCAACAAGATTGGTTTCCTCCTTGAGAGCCCCCCTGCCCATATCAACTCATTTGCTCAGGCCTCAAGCTCCGAAGCTGTGCTTGATTTCTCTCTTTTCCATATTCTTGACAAGGAGTCCCTTCATGGGTCATGTCAGCATGTTTCCTACACAAACCTGACATCTGACTCCTTCTCGCTATCCTAGCACGCGATTATTGTCCTAGCTCTTAACATTTCTTGCCTGTTGGACTACATTAGCTGCTTAAAGGCTTTCACTCTTCAGTGTAGATTCTTTTCACATGGTAGCCAGAATGACCATTGTAAGATGACTTAAAATGCTCCCAGGCTTAAACTCTTACAAAAACTTTCACTTCTGAGTAGAAACGAAACCACCTCTTACAGGGGCCTCCAAGACCCAGAAGCTTCACTTAGCATTCCCTTGCTGGCCCTGTCCTCATGCCACTCTCCCAGGTATTCTCTGAACCTCACTCCTGCTGCCTGTTTCATGTGCCTCAGGCATGTCAAACCTCCCCCCATCTTGGGTGTCTTTCACTTGCTCTTTACTTTGCCTGGAATACTCTGCCCCCAGATTTCTGCATGGTTGTGTCTTTGTCATCAGTCACATCTGAGTTCCATTTTATCTTGAAGAGATTTCTCAGAGCTCCCACTCCTTCTAAACCAGTCACTCACTGCAGCAGACACTTCTAGCTGCTTATTCTACAGCCATTTTCTTTGATAACAGAGCTTTGATTTTATTCACATCTCCTAGAAGCACAGTTTTCAAGGGAGACCAGACCTCTCTTAGCCCCCAGGCCT
The DNA here is from genome assembly GCA_003697995.1 of Taxidea taxus jeffersonii. Lineage (NCBI taxonomy): Eukaryota > Metazoa > Chordata > Mammalia > Carnivora > Mustelidae > Taxidea > Taxidea taxus. The sequence continues at coordinate 40,754 of ML107327.1, forward strand.
GACTTTTGGTTATTTTAAGGCAAGAATGGTCATCTTAGGTTATTACTAATTGATCAATTTAGGCATAAATCTGTCATACTGTTCAGAGGATGCTTTGGATAGGCAGCAAGCATGTCAGTTCTAGAAAAATGTATCTCTTAAAAAGAATGCTCCTTTTACTACCCCAGGATATCTAACATCTGAGACTGTCAGCTAATTTGGAGTTCCTGAGGATATCCAGGCAAAAAGGACTGGCCAAGATGCAGAAAAATATCAAAGAGGGGAGAATTTCTGTAAATGGTGAGATAGCTGAGCTCTTCAATCGATCATCCAGGAACTTTTCTAGCTCTGCCTTCATGTTATGTGAGATAATCATTGCCCTTCCCCAGTTATTTTTTCCTATAACTTCAGATAGGAAGCATCTGCATTGCTACATTAGATATCCAATTATCCTGGTTTTTTTTTTTCTTCCTAGCACTTTCTGCAATGAGGTCATCCCTATTTATTTAGCACCAGCATAGTGCCTTGGCCATAATAGGTATTCAGCAAATACTTTTAAATTAGTGAATAAATTAGTGAAACAAAACCAATGTCTAGTGGAGCTCATAATATATTGAAAGGAATAAAGAAATGGTCACATACCTTCACACATGTAATAGGTACAATAATCCTTTGAAATACGTTAACATGCTTTTCTCTCTCATGTGTCTATACTACGTAACCGTCTACCAATCAGCTACTGTGCACATATGTAATGGAGCAGAATTAAAGCTGTCAAAGAAAAAGAAATAGCTCTTTAGCTTTGGAGAACAAAAGTTGGATTTTTGGGGGTGTCTTGCAAAACAGTTGTCTAAACTCCAGGTGACTTTGAAAAAAAAAAGGATTTTCTAAATTCTTCAAACTTCTATTAACATCTTACTCTTTCAGCCCTCCTAGTTGGAGTGCTCAGATACAACTGCAGTGGGGTAGAGAGACATCAAATGAGTCTTGGTACTTGGGGAAGAAGGTCGTTAGAGAAGTTTCTAGAATAGAGAGGGAGAAAGTGCAAGGAAAAGGGAAAATATCTTTCCCTTCCCCGTGAGATGTGTGAGTTTGAAGAACATTGTAGAAATATTAAGTCTGTATCCGAGGAAATTAAAAATATTTGAAGTTAGTAGCTCACTTTCCTGGAGAGATCATGAAAGACGTTGAAACATGGAGAATTCTTTGTGATCCTTCCCTAGCTCTGAAGGCAGGACATGTCTAGATGGAGGAGCACCAGGGCAATGAAGACTGGTGGGACAATAGAGACTCAGAAGTCTTTCACCTGGAAGTACAAATGCCTGGAATGAAGAGCTTCAGGGAGTGTCAGAACGACGTGAGCAACCAAAACCCCGGGAAGCCAGTAAGGACCTAGGAGCAGTGTATGAGTCTATCACAAATGCGTATCTCTAGTCCAAACCTCACCTTTGAATTCGTTGTTTTTCTTTTTAAGATTTATTTATTTACCTGTGGTGGGGGGAGGGGCGAAGGAGAAGGAGAGAATCCCAAGCAGACTGCCCGCTGAGCACAGAGCTGAGGCGGGGCTCCACCTCAGGACCCTGAGATCCTGACCTGAGCTGAAACCAAGTCAGGGCCACCCAGGCACCCCTCACCTTTGAATTCTAACGAACATACCCATTTGCCTGCTCAACAATTCCACTTGCATGAGAAATTAAAATCTTAAAATTAGCATACTCCCTCAAAATTAGCATACCTAAAACAGAAATCTTATGTTTCTTACCCCAAATCTGCTCCACCTTCTGCCTTTTCTATCTCGATAAGTGTTCACCTTACCCAATTGTTGAGTTTAAAATCTTGAACCTCAGTTTTGACCTCACTCTGAAACTAATACTCAATTGCAAATCTGTCTGCAGCTTTGACCACATCTGAGTTCAAAATACAGTCAAACTCTGGTGACTTTCCATCCCTCTCTGCTACTGTCTCTTTGATCTAAGGCACTATCACTTCTTGCATGGACATTTGTGATCGTTTCTTTACTGCTCACCCTTGTAATTTTGCCAATAGTAAGTCTCTTTTGCACATGCACACCTGTCAGTACAGTCCTTTTAAGATAAAAGTCAGAGTACGTCCCTCTGCTGCTTAAATCCTACAAATGTTTCTATGTAGCACTAACAATAGTATCCACATCTCTGACTGTGACCTAGGGGGCTCTGCTTCATCTGGTCCCTAGCTGTGTTTCTGATGCATTCAGTAGTTACTGCTGGTCTTCTGCAGCCTTCCCAGCCTCCTGATTAGCCCTCTGCCAAGACAAGCAGCCCCTGCACATGTCCTGTGGAATCATTCCCCCTCAGTGGTCCAATAATTTGCTCCTTTTCTTCATTCAGGTCTTTGATCAAATGTTCATACATCAGCAAACTTCTTTATGACCACTATGGAAGGAGGGTAAACATAGACCTTTACTGTTTTAATGCCACAACATTTTCTTCACCATTCTTTCCACTTCCAATCACACTGTAAGTTATAAATCCTGTTAAAGAAAACATAAGTTTTCTTTCTTTAAGTATATTATTTAAAATACACCAGTAAATAGGAGCATCTGGGTGGTTCAGTCAGTTAGGCATCTGCCTTCAGCTCAGGTCATGATCCCAGAGTCCTGGGATCAAGGTCCGTGTTGGGCTCCCTGCTCAGTGGGGAGCCTGCTTCTCCCTCTCCCTTTGTCTGCTGCTCCCGCTGCTTGTACTTTCTCTGTCAGTATTTCACACACACACACACACACACACACACATATATATAATTTCTAAAAAAATAAAATATACCAGTAAAATATACCAGGCAGGCAGAGAGTTCAAATGAAAGAGGAGTCATTTCCAATGGATGGAATTTTAAAAATCTTTATTAAGTAGGTGGCATTTAAGGTAGACCTTGAAGAATACATATGGTTTCTAAGGACACAATCAGAACCCGCAAGTCAATTAGATCCAAGCAACAGATTGCAGGTATGATGAGAATTTGCCATATATCCAGCTGTAGGATACTGGAGTCCATTATCAAAAGGCAGGCTTATACTACAATTGAAAAATGAAGAAAGGCAGAGTGAGAGAACAGAAGTTCTAGAAGTTCTAAGTTGCCAAGGCAAAAAATATGGTGTCCAGAAGCAAGCCTTTTCTTGGTCTGTAGGACTCTGGTGATTAGAATGTGATAGCTGAGTTTATGGGTTTGTGTGGAAAAAGAACAGATTTGAAGCTGATTTTAGGCTGCTGTGCTCAGTTTTTAGTCTTTTCCAATATTACCTCTGTCAGAGAGCAAGATGGTTTCCAGGAACCAAAGTGGTCTAGACCTAGAGATTGGGGCTAAGTGTCTTGGTTTGATTAGGCTGTGCTATGGACAGACTTCTGTTGACCCAAATTCATTGTTGAAGCCCTAACCTTCCATGTGGCTCAACTGGAAATAGAATCTTTAAGGAGGTGATTAAGGTTAAATGAATTTATGACAGTGGAGCCCTAATCTGATAGGACTGGTGTCTTGATATGAAGAGGCAGACGCCAGCTCTCTCTGTCCTCCATGTGGGGACACAGGGAGAAGGTGGCCATCTATTAGCTGGGAGGAGAGGTCCTTTTTTTTTAAAAAAAATATTGTATTTATTTATTTGACAGACAGAGATTACAAATAGGCAGAGAGGCAGGCAGAGAGAGAGGAAGGGAAGCAGGCTCCCCACTGAGCAGAGAGCCCAATGTGGGGCTGGATCCCAGGACCCTGGGATCATGACCTGAGCTGAAGGCAGAGGCTTTAACCCACTGAGCCACCCAGGCGCCCCTGGGAGGAGAGGTCTTACCAGAAGGCTAACGCGCTGGCTCCCTACTCCTAGATTTTTTAGCCTCAGAGAACTAGAACAAAGTAAATTTCTGTTGCTCAGGCCCCCCAGGCTATGGTATTTTACTTAAGCCCCTATGGTATTTTCTTAGGGCAGCCTAAACAGACTAACACACAAAAACAAGCAACTCTACAATTTCGTGATTACCACTTGGCAAAATGACCAGGCAAGAGTCAAATAAGAAGTTCAGTGTAACTACATAAAGAAATTTCCAGAATAATAGAAATAAGGCAGTTGGAGATGTTGTCGACGCCCCCGCCCCCGGCCCCGCCTCCAAAGCACTTCCATCTGCAGTCTTCCTGCCCTCTGATAGTGCCTCTCCATTGCAGAGGGATGGCTCTACCATGCCAGCCTGATCCTGAGCAGGCATTGGCTTGCTCTTCAGTCATATCTCATCATCTGTGGCGTAAAGCTCTTACCTATAATGGCAAGCAAGGCCCTTCATGATCTGGCCCCATTGTTGCACTTTTGATTTGTTTCCTGCCACTAACACTAACACCCTAATTTCTGGCCTAAAGGAACTGTGTCAAATTTCATGTGTGCCCATACTGTTTTCACAGCTTTAAGCTTTACACTCTGCCTCGGAAGCTGTCTCCCCTTCCCAGTCCTCCTCCTCCATTTTTAAAACAACTATCCATTCTTCAAGTCCTGGCTACACTCTTGCCTTCTTTCCTGATCCCAGAATTATTCTGTTCTACCTACTCCCATTGCAACTTGAATGTTCATCCATTATATAAACTCAGCTACCGTTATCTTTTGCATATGCTTCCCTTTAGTGGACTTATTTCAGAGTCTCAACTTGTCACATGGTATTCACTTGGCCTGGAAAACTGTCTCCCTCTCTCCTTGTGCTTCTCTGTTTTGCAAGTATAATTCCTGTTCATCATCAGTCCTTGGCCTGAAATTCTTCTGGAAAACCATCCCAGTTTCTTAAGATTTGCTGGTCTCCCTAAATACTCCCTTCTGACCCTCATTACCCCTTGATTGCATTGTATTTATTTATTTGCTGTTTTCCTCAGTCTGGGATGATGAGTGAATGCCTTTATCTGCTAGAACTCTGCAATCCAGTACAAGAGCCACTAACCATAGGGGATTCATGAACCCTTGAGATGGGGCTAGTCCCCATTGAGTTGTGCTGTCATTATGAAGTATGCACCAGATTCCAGATTCTGAAAATGGACCAAAAAAATAATATAAAGTATCACAATAAAATTTTGTATATGGATTACATGTTGAAATGATGGCATCTTGGACATACTGAGCTAAAAATTATTAAAATTCTATTTTTTGTTAATTCCTTCTAACCTGGCCACTAGAAAATTAAAAATTTTCATATGTGCCATACATTAGATTTCTACTAGATAGCACTACCCTAGATCATAGTCTTCAAACATAGAGAAATACATTTTGTTGATATTTCTTTAGATCCTTGTATGACTCAGAACTGTGTCTTGAATGAATAAATTAATAAGTGGCAAATAATCAGTGGAAAAAATAGCAATATCACTTAAGTAGCAGCAAGCAAAGAAGTTTACACAGGTTGTATATTACTAATCCAAGTGATCTTAGAAACACTGTAAAAATGCTCTCTTCATTGTCTTATTATAACATAGGAGAAATCAGGGAGAAAGAAACCAGCTTGAGAACCTTAAGATGGTAAAGTTCTGACTCTAAAATGTACATCCTGACTTTAATATATACTTACAATTTTTCATTTGAATCTGTGTTTGGGGGGCAATTCCGAATGTGCCTGTCATAGGCAGATGCTTCTGTTCTCTAAGACTAGAGACATAGGAATCAGTAGGTGGTGGTGCAGATGGCAAAGAGAGGGTGGGGTGACATTTCAAACTGTGGGCGGGACTAATGCAAATTTGGCAGCCAGAATGGAATTTTTATAGGCCTGATAATTTTTGCAAGATTTCTTATTTCCCAAGCAGTCTTTGTCAACCCCCTAAGCCCTCCACCATGTATATATACACACACACATACACTTACCTTAACTCTCTCCATTGGAAATCTTTTATATTGTAATTCTCAAAGACCAAAAGAGCCCTTCTCAAAATTGTGCTTGTGGGACCCAACTTTATACTTCTAATATTGGAAACCACAGGAATTTCTATTAAAAGGGATATTAAGTATAGATAAATATATTTGTTTTTCATTATGCATTTAATTATTAGAAACATGCATACTGTATAGTTTTAATATTTAATAATAGCAAATTATTTCATCTGATTTTTTTTTTAGCTATTGTCATTGGAATTACAGAGCTAGAGAATGCATATTTCCTAAGATAAGTCAGCCTCCACACTGAGCTTGGCTGGCATGACTCAATGCCATTTCCAAAAGCACAAGGTAGAGGAATTTAATCTCTGTATCCTTGATCTCTAACCTTTCTGTAGAGAATCTCCTCCAGCTTGTCAACAATGTTCATATAGCAATGATATATTTTAAACTGTCAGCCATTATAGCCAACTGAGTTATATATATATTTTTAAATGTGCTTGAACATGGGAGGGCCAATTATGTTACTGAAAAATTTAACTTTCTATAAATTACTCTTACCAATATTCTCATCTGCCAAATTTGTAAAAATATTGGAAGTTTCAAAGTTGAAATTGTTCATTAACTATGATAAAATAATGCATGTCTTTTGGCCCCACAAAATGCTAGAAACCCTTATATTCCGAATTCAATCTCCTTTTAAATTTTTGCTGTAGCAGGGATTAAAAAAAAAGAGATACTGTAAGGTGTTAAATGAGGCTCTGGAGTAACCTATATTCTTATACATTGATGGTAGTTACTGTGAAAAACAATTTAGCTTTAGGTAGTAAAATGGTACATACCCCACTACCCAAGAACTCAGTCTTAGAGTCTTGTCCCAAAGAAATTTTCAAACACACGAACCAAGAAATAGGTACAAGAATGTTCACAGGAACTCTATTGGTGGTAGCAGAGAATTAGGAACTACACAAAGGCCTATCAACAATAAAATGACTCAAATAATTGTTGCAGATTTATACACTGGAGTGTTAGGCAGCAAGAAAAATGAATGATCTGTACTTAAAATGAACATTAGCGTACCTCAGAGTCATGAGATTGAGAAGAAAAATATGACACGAAGGAATACATGAGTAAAATCCCACTTATTTAAAATCATGATATATGCAACATCAAGCAATACATTGATGACAAATATGGACATAGGAGATAAAAATGTTTATACATCTACGGTGAGTGCTGTGAAGGGTGTAAACCTGGCGATTCACAGACCTGTACCCCTAGGGCTAATGATACATTATATGTTTATAAAAAAATTTTAAAAATATAAAAAAAATGTTTATACATAAGAGTTGTAACAAACAAAGTTCAAGATTCTAGTGAATTCATGGTGAACAAAGGATGGGGAGTGATGGAAGCAGGGCAGAGCAAGCAAGGACTTCAAGGTATCCTGGAAATGCTCTATTTTTTAACCCGAGTGGTCGGTATAGGAGTGTTTAATGTATTAATTATATTTTATATAAAGTGAAGTTATTGTTTCACTAAAACTTACAATTTGTTATGAATATTATGTCTATATCAAATAGTTAACGTGAAAAATTTAAAACATGGAATTACAAAGGAAAAGACGGGAGGGAAGGAGAAAGAAAAACATGAAAAATAAAGGGGGAAATGTAATGAGGAAGAAAAAGTATAAAATAGTGGACCAGTCTATCTGAGCAAAATTGAAATCCCAAAGGGAAAATTGCAAAGAACAGAAAAATGTTGGTTATGATGATACATCAACAATAGATTGAAATAATCGTAATGATGACATAGTATCTAATGTTTATGTAGTATTTTCCAGGCAGTATTCTTGGTTTATATAGTCACGTATTTGACCATTACAGTAACTTCATGGAAGACATTCTATGGCTGTTTTCATTTTTCACATTATTAAACCAAAGGAAATAATAAATCCCAGTAAACTTAAAAAATCACATATTTAGTAAGTGGCGGAGCAAGGATATGAATCCCACTACAGACAGGCTGGTTTCTTAAATCAAGAATCATGGCTCAAGAATCATGGCGTCCAGATAAGGAGTAAGTCAGCCTCTCTGGAGAAGCCTCCATGAACTTCCCTCAGTCTTTTCTAGAATACAACCAGGTCATTTATGGGAATTGTGCTTAGTCTCATGAAAATCAGGCAAACTGTTTCAGGAGCTATAAAATTAAAATCTGAGTTTCTACCTTTACCTTTTAAGGAATTCTACAGTTGCCTGCCCCTTCTCCAGACTGGTCATCCTGCATGAAATACTGAGTTTGGAATCTGTAGCAGAGGCATTAGGTCACTTTTATTAAATGCATATTCATGCATTAGTGTATCTTTCAATCCTCATCCTCTTCTCAGAGAAATAGCAACTCTTATATAATGCATAGGATTTTTCATCTAGTACATAATCTTTTTTTTTTTAAGATTTTATTTATTTATTTGACAGACAGAGATCACAAGTAGGCAGAGAGGCAGAGAGAGAGAGGAGGAAGCAGGCTGTCCGCAGAGCAGAGAGCCGGATATGGGGCTCGATCCCACGACCCTGGGATCATGACCCAAGCCGAAGGCAGTGGCTTTAACCCACTGAGCCACCCAGGCGCCCCTCATCTAGTACATAATCTTAAAAGAATAAAATTGGAAACTATATTCCATATTTTCAGCCCAGTCTTAAGTGAAAACCCATTGAGGGCAGTGCCAGTGTGGAGTTTTATAACCAGAAACCATCATAAATTGGTACAAACAAGGAAAAATGGTAAGATGCTATATATTTTCCCAAAATGTTAGTGTGTGTTATAACCATCTCTTAATTTCTAACATCATTGTGATGACCTTATTCTGTGGAATGATATATGCTTATTAATATTTTATCATTGTAGTTAGTAGAAGTCATCATAAACCAAAATTACATATGACTCATCAAGCTGGGGAAAAAAGGCTCAGAATAATCATCAAAAGTGAATCACCTTCCCTTTATCCCCCAACCCTGTGGTTCCACAACCTGTGTGATTACATTCTTCCCAGCCCAACTTTCTCTGGAACCTAAATCCACCCTCCACCTCAGTCCTTACTGTAAGTGTGAGGAGAATGTGAGGAAATCTAAAGAGTTTTCCAGATCAGGATACAGCAGGAACACCACAGTCTTCAGAGTCAGTGAAGCCTGGCAGTGTGCCTTCCTAAAAAAGTTTCATAATCTTGTTTTCACTCTCAACAAATCCTTTAAATTTAGCTTAAGATTGTATCGGGGAGTGAGACCTCCTTCACACGGTAGTTGTGAAAATTCAGTGAGCGGATATATATAAAACATATAGTGTCCAGTGCTAGTAAGTAAGTGCTTAACAGTTTTTAGTTTTCTGGACTTCCACTAACCCAAGTAGATTTTTATACCCATTATGACTATACGGAGGCTCAACATCTCTAAAATCATATGGGTTAAACCAAAATAATGGGTAAAATAGCTTTTCAGGGCAAATGAGCCATATCGCAGTCCTCAGGTCATCATCTGGCTGCCTTCAGAAAGCCCGAGCTTTGATTGTTGACCATTGGACTCTGTCCAGTAGTTTCAGCCTTGCCAGCATCCCTGGTTGGAGGCATTTGTAGAAGATCTCACTCAGTGCTTAGAGACCTAAGATCAAGAAATCCTCTCTGGTAGTAGTTCTCTTAACTTGTGCCTCAGTTGTTCCAAATATGCCTCGTCTTGTTTTAATACGTTTTGTTCCTAGTTTTGGTAATCAGATTCCTGATCTCCCCTATTTATCATCCCCCTCCCTCCACCCAGTCTCCTCAGATTTGGAAAGATAAACTTTTGATTGTGCGTACCTAATCGTGTCATCCCCAATTAAATCCTTCAGTGACTTTTCATAATCCTAGGGTAAAATCTAAACTTGTTAACATGGTCTTGAAGATTCTGTATAATTTTGACTCTTTCTTCCCTTTGTAGGCTCCTATGGAATCACTCCTCCTTGTAGGTTTTCGTCTGCTTGTTCAACTAAAGTCTAGCAAAGTTGGCTTTTAAAATTTCTTTCTTGAACATGACAAACTCCTGCCTCTGGCCCTATTGTTTCATCAGCCTGCTTTCAAAATGTCCTCATTGTTTCTGACTTTTAGTGGTTTGACTATTGTATGCTTAAATGTGATGTCCTTTTTGTATTACTGTTTGAGTTTCTCATTGCTTCCTAAATTCCTGAGCTGACATTTGTTATCAGTTTTAGAAATTCTCAACCAGGGCGCCTGGGTGGCTCAGTGATTAAAGCCTCTGCCTTCTGCTCAGGTCATGATCCCAGGGTCCTGGGATCGAGCCCCTCGTCGGGCTCTCTGCTCGGCAGGGAGCCTGCTTCTCCCTCTCTCTCTCTCTGCCTGCCTCTCTGCCTACTTGTGATCTCTGTCTGTCAAATAAATAAATAAAATCTTAAAAAAAAAAAAAAAAATCCAACTTAAAAAAAAAAAAAAGAAGTTCTCAACCATTCTCTCTGCTTCTGCCCTATTCTCCTTCCATTCCTTGAGAGACTCCAGTTACTTGTATATAAGACTTTTACCCTCTGTCCCACATTAATCTATATATAATTTTCAGTATTTTTCTCTTTTTTTCCTCTTTCTTTATCTCTTTGGTCTGGATAGTTTGCATAAATCTATATTCTAATTCCCTAATATTGGCTTCTGCATGTCCAGTATGCTGTTCAACATAGCTATTTTTTGGTTCTAAAATTTCCATTATATTCTTTTTTTAACATAGTTTTTAATTCCCTGACAAAATTTTCCCTCATTTCATTTATTTCTCCATATTTTGCTCACTTTCCTTGAGCACTTTAATTATAATTATTTGAATGTCCTTGTCTGCTGTCTCCACTGTTTGGATCCCTGTAAGTCCATTTTTATTTTCTAAAGTTTTCTAGATGTTTGACCCTGTGGTTCAGTCTTTTGGCATCTCTAGAATATCTGAATAAATTCTGGACATTAGGCATAAAAACAAAATGAAATAAAACATGGAGATTCCAAATTGTGTTATCTTTCCCTTTTGTCTCATTTTGTCTTTTTTTTTTTTTTTTTTAAGATTTTGTTTATTTATTTGTCAGAGAGAAAGAGGGAGAGTACATCAGGGGGAGCAGCAGGCAGAGGGAGAAGCAGGCTCCTACTGAGCCGGCAGTCCGATGTGGGACTCGATCCGAGGACCCTGGGATCATGACCTGAGCCAAAGGCAGCCGCTTAACTGACTGAGCCATCCAGGCATCCCTTTCCTTTCTTCTTGTAGGAAAATATATTGAGACTGATCTCCTTAATATATTCAGTATTTTCTGGGTTGAGGTTTTAGTAGTGTTTTGTCTGCTTCTCGATTTGTCTTGCTTCTTAAGGGCTTCCCCTCCAGGGATTTTAAAGAAAAGTCTGAGCCCTTTTTCTGGAATTCCAGAGCTCTCATTCTTCCCTTCCCCCCTCCCCCCACTTCCCAGCACAGTGCAACTACTGAAAACTCTGCTATGCTTTTCAAGAGCTTACTTCTTGGCTTATTAAACTGGCCATGTGTCGGGAGTAATTCTCCAAACCTCTCTTCTCATCAGGATCTTGGCCCCCAGTCCTCTCTCTTTTTCAGCCTTATGAGACTGCTGATCTCTTCTGAATTTCCTCCATGGGTGATCTTTGGCCCAGGCAGAGTCCATGTCTCAGGCATTTGGCTGAGGAACATCCACTCACCTTTCTACAGTCTCTCTTTCTCCAGAATTCTGGCCCCTTTATTTGGATTGATTTAGGATTTCCTTGATGCTCTTTCATATTTTGTGTGACTTTTCCAATTATTCTCAAAAGAAAGTCTGGTCTGCTACCTGCTACTCCATTCCATCAGAACAAGAAATGTGCCTCAACTTTTTCACATGATTTTCCTCTCTTTTGGATGTTTTTCACACCACTTTTTACCTATCATTCTTTTGTTATATGTCTTTCTCTGAGAAACTATTTCCTGACTCATCAACTGATATTAAGTTTTGCTGTTGAACTTTCTTAGAGTATCTTTTATTTTCCATTTATTGCACTTTTCACCTTTTGTGATTAAATGCTGTTTGCTTATGCCCTTTCCCTGAAAAAAAATTAAGGTCCCAAAGTATAGGAACCATTGTACTTTCTTCTCCTTTTCTTCACTTTATGCTTCCTCCTCCTGCTCTCCTCTTCTCTCCCTGCTCCTTTTCTACTTTCTCCCCACCCCCTTTCCTCTCCCTTTCTCCCTCTCTCCTCTTTCTCAGAGTCTTTTAAAGTTCGGGGGCATTCCTGATCTGTATCTCAGTGAGCTATTCACTCACTCGGTTCAAATAATCAGTTTGGGTTGCTTTTCCTTCTCCTGGGATGTGGCATCATACTGCTAAAGCAGTGGTTTTCCATCCTGGCTGAGGACATAGTCCTAGTTAGCAAAACCTTTATAAGAAAAATTTTAAAATACTGTTTTGAGTATGATGAATATGTATTAGTAGCACAGACAGCTGACTGTCTAACAAATGTGTAGCCCTCCTCCCATAGTATAACTCTGACTTTGGCAGGTCCATGCTTGGAAAAAAGACTGTTTCCCAACCCCTTTGCTCCTAGACAGGACCATGTAATTAGTTCTCCCCATTGAAATGTGAGCAGGAGTTCTGTGAGATGCTTTTATAGCAGATCTTTTAAAAAGAAAACCTTCATTCTCCTGTCTCCTTTTGCAGGTGACAGTGAGTTTTAGGGAACTGGGGTGTCACAAGACTAAGGGAAACTTTTTTGCTAATATCTGGGTGAATTCTCCATGTTTTGCTGTTTATAGAATAAGAAGGAAATGCCCATTTTGTTGAGCTACTGAAACATACGGGTTTATTTGTAACAATAGTTAACATTCCTAAACTAGTACTGAAATTGATTCCTTAAACAGGGTGATACCAGAACAAAACCCTTATAATGTGACTTTGGTTCAATGTGACTTTGGTCAGGAGGTGATGAGCGAAGAGTTGATCTAACAGGCTAGGAAAATAGAGACTCATATTCTGCAGTGTCAAAACATTTCATCAAATTAGACCATTAGAGCTTTAAAAGACACTACATACCACCAAAACTATAGCTCTGGAGGAAGGAAAGGAAGGAAGAAAGGTAGGCAGGCAGGCAGGCAGGCTGGCCATAATGGAGGTAGTGCATGTTGGATGTTTCTTGGATGACATCATGGAATTTTACAAGAAAGAGAAGGACTCATGTAAGAACAAGATGAAAAGTTCAGCACTATGGCAGAGATTGATTGAAGAGTCTCATATTCCAAAGATGTTTATGATTTCATATGGCACTGAGGAAACTGATGTTAGAGAGACAGGAACAGACCGAGAGAGGGAAGGAGAGGAAAACAAGAACTAAAGCAGATTTGATTATTCAGTCTAGGAAAGAACTTTTGAGTGTGATTATTATAACTTGGTACTACTGATGGAAGTGATTAGACCAGGAACCTCTACCTTTTTAGACACAAAGACATTTAGAGAATTCTATTGTTAAAAATCAAACCAGGGGCGCCTGGGTGGCTCAGTTGGTTAAGCAACTGCCTTCAGCTCAGGTCACGATCCCGGAGTCCTGGTATCGAGTCCCACATCAGGCTCCCAGCTTCATGGGGAGTCTGCTTCTCCCTCTGACCTCCCCTCTCATGCTGTCTCACTCTGTCTCTCTCTCTCTCAAATAAATAAATAAAATCTTTAAAAAAAAAAACAAAACCCAAACCAAACCAAAACATGATCCTGGCCTAAAAGAAAAAGCCTACAACTGTTCAAAAAAGGTCTCTGTCCCCTCAAATTTATATCAAGATCAAGACTTGTGATCCAAAATCTTTTTCTGGTGTTACAAATTATCACAAATGCAGTGGCTTTAAACAGCACAGACTTATGTTCTTAGAGTTCTGGAGGTCTGAATATCTAAGTGCGCACTGGACTTAAATAAAAATGTCAACTGTGGCTGTGTTTCTTCTTCACGAGAATTTTTTCCCCCCTTTTCTACCACCTAGAGACCATTGCATTCCTTAGCTCATGTTCTCCTTTAACTTAAAAGCCAGCACTGGCTGGTTAAGTCTTTCTTGTGTCTTCTTGTTCTGACATTGACTCTCCTGCCTCCGTTCTTTATATGTAGGAAGAGTCTTCTGATTGTATTGGGCCCACCCAGATGATCCAGGTTAATCTCCCTGTGTTAAGGTTAGGCAGCAACCTTAATTACATCTGCAAGCTTAATTCTCCCCTGCCATGGAATATAACATATTCACGGGCTCTAAGGGTTAAAATGTAAACCGTTTTGGGGGGATATGGTTCTTCCTGTCACAGTGGGTATACTCCCTACTGTTCATTTCAGAAACAGTCACGGAGCATAATTGACAAGATTGGAAGCAGTAGCCCTTGAACATAATAGATAAGGAAGTACATCTCAGAGTCAGAAATCAGGGCCTTATCATGGAACTTCTTGAAGAGTATGTGTTCTTTACCATGTCTACTCAGCAGGATTTTGTCATTGCTGAGGAACATTAACTGTTGTGTATAGGCCATTCTTCATTTTCATGCAAATGGGAATTTTTTTTTTTTTTTGTAACAGTAATCTTTGCATTGACCAACCTCTATATTATTGGCTTGTGGTCAGGGGAGGAGCCAGAAATTTGTTCTTCAGAGGTTGCTGTGTCATAGGGGGCCATATGTGAATGAATTAGGATTGTGCATTGTGTAGAATTCCTTGACATG
>ML107328.1:0-24446 GCA_003697995.1 Taxidea taxus jeffersonii
AAAAAAAAAAAAAGAAATTGAACTATGCAGTATCTTGTTTTCTAAGCTTGGTCTGCTAGTTCAGTATCCATAAGTGGATCTTACCTGCAGCAATTACTGCTCTGGTGTTCTAACAGTGATTTTTTAATTTTCCTTACTCATTCTATATTTATTAGTTGGAATTCTTTTATGAGGAAGAGTTGTCCCTTTTCTCTCATCCGTCTATCCCTCTATATCAGTACAGACTGAGGGATACTTATTATAAGTATTATTATTATAATTATATTATAATAATTATAAGTATTATTTGGGTTCTAATCTAATACTATTATTATTTATTTTGTTAATCAAATCATTCCAGCTTTGAGCATTGGTACCTTTTTAGGTTGGCTCCTGTGTCCTTTAATCCTGCCCCCCTCCTTTTTTTGAACACTTCCTTTCTGGCATGACAAGATGCTCCAGGCTCATCTTGTATTTTTCCTATCGCAGCCCTGTAATCTACCTCCCTAAGAAGCCCTGGTTCTTTTTATTGCAGAATGGTATTTAGCAATCAGCATCTCAGTGTTAGGTTTACTCACTGCTACTGGGGTGTCATTGCTTTATTTTTCATATTAAAAGCATTTTAAAAGATACTATGTTTAATATATCTTAAAATATTTTCCAGCTAGTTTTTAAAAATGACTGATAAATAACCAATTGAAAAATGTAGATTTGGGGATTTTTGTTTTTTGTTTTTTGCCTGTAAACAGTTTCCATTTTCAGTTTGGAATGAGTATTATTGTCTAGTCTTTGAAGACATAACTTCTTAAAAAATATTTTATTTTGGGGGCACCTGGATGGCTCACTTGGTTAAGCATCCAACTCTTGGTCTCAGCTCAGATCTTCATCTCAGGGTCGTGAATTCAAGCCCTGCAGTGGGCTCCATGCTCTGTGTGGAGCCTACTTAAAAAAAATTAAAAATAAATAACTGAACAAGATTTCATGTTTAATCTCTGCACCCAATGTGAGGCCCAAACTTAGAACCCCAAGATCAAAGTTGCACACTCCATGGACTGATAGGCAGCCAGGGTTTTTATTACGTTTAAAATTAATCTTTTTATTGATGTTTTGATGATGTTTATATGTGATTAATGTTTATGTAGGAGATCAGGGCAGGCCTGGGATGGCCTGGGATGTAGTCTCTGCTGGGTCTGAGATGCTAGGGTAGGGTTGTGCAATGGAAACACACACTGAATGACATGGCAACAGGCAGGCATCCATTCATAGATAACTGGAATGCATGACAGGCATGAATTTTTCCCATGTCCAAGTGATACTAGCAGTAAGTTAACTGGTGTTCTTAATTTTCTTTCTCCTGGGACCCATAATTACTTCTACATTGAGGTGGGAATGTTAGGGTATGCAGGGGCAAGTGGCAGATAGACATGTCTTTGAAGAGAATAAGCTGATTTAAAATGTTTTATAATACTCTTTTCCAGTAGATATATTAGTATTTTTTCTTGGGGTACATTTTTCCTATTACATCATGATGTGAAATAATTATGCTATGTCATCATTTTTAGGCCTTAATAATGATATCAAATAAAACTTACTTTTTTCTTGGCTTATTACTTGGCCATCTCTCCCTTATTTCTTACAACATGGAAGATCTTAACATAGGTAACAGAACCAGGGTGACATTAGCTGATGCTCTCTGTCCCCCTTTGATGCCTCCCAGGAATGCCAGTGGCCTGGGGGACAGAGATGCCTGGACTTGAGCTGTGGAGAGAGGAAACTTCAAGCGAGAGGCGTCTCCAGGTACTGGGGCCAATCCACAGTTGATTAATGCCTGTATAGTTATCAGGAGCTAACTAAACTAACTAACATTGATTGCCCATACTTAAATTTATACTTTTTTTTTTTTTACAAGATAAATTATGTACATAGATAATCTAGTAATGGTTGCAATTTGTGCAGTTTGAGATACTTGGCAATGGTTACTTTTTAAATTTTTACCTAGGGAGTTTAATTGAAGTTTTAAAATTAAGTATGATTTTTTCTATTTTTTTTTTATCTTTTTCTTTTTAAAGACTTTATTTATTTGACAGAGAGAGACACAGTGAGAAAGGGAGTGCAAGCAGAGAGAGAGGAAGAAGCAGGCTTCCTTCAAGCAGAGAGTCTGATGCAGGGCTCAATCCCAGGACCGTGGGATCATGACCTGAGCTGAAGGCAGAGGCTTAATGACTGAGCCACCCAGGCGCCCCTCTATTTTTTTTATCTTAAGTATACTGTGGACATTTTCATACCTATAGCATATAAAGGTACATTACTTCTTTTTGAGTATTGTATCTATTCTGAAATAGAACACTGGGCAGTCCTAATGGAGTACATTAAAATAAAATTCTAGAATACTCTTTGACAATCTAGTACAATCAGAGTTTTTAAAGGGCAGACTTGATAGTTTATATAGTTCTTACATCTTTTTAGCTAACTTAAATATATATAGCATACATAAACCCCTTAAATACACACACACACACACACACACACACACACAGATATATACACATGTTACATATATTCAACCTACTCATATATATGGGAAAAACATACCAACATTTTTTTCTATATTGTCATGCTGGTATTTTAAACCATAGAAAACCAAAGTCCAAAGGTACCACTGTGAAGTCTTTGTGTAACAAAAAAACGAAATTGTGTATATTTGCTTTTGAGTTTATAGTTTAATTTCAGGAAAGAAAAATCTGAAGGGCATTCACATAAAACTGAGTTTAGAGTCTAAGGTAAAGCTATTACTACAGGCCACTAAATTTACCAAGATGACAACTCTGGTATAATTTATATGTAATGAGATTTTCATAAAATAGGGATAAATAGGTTATAAGTTTGCCATTTCTGCTTTAAAAGTAACAAGGTACAATGGTCTCAAGGTGAAGCAAGGGAGATCTATGTGTGCGTGAAGAAGAATTACATATTAAATACTGGGTTGAACTAATTTGAGGGTATATCCACTTATTGAAGAAATATATTTTTAGTGTTTACTATGCAGCAGAGACTATTCTAGGTTTAAAGATAGAGTGGTGAACAAAACAGACCAGATTCTTGCCTTCATGAATTGTGAGACAGAAGTTAATTTAGATTGGTTAGAACATGGGATGCAAAAGCAGAGTAAGTAGAGAGAATATTGGCTTTGGTGTCATTCTCTATTCCAGGAATGGTAGATGGGTTTTCATGTAATGTATCAGCTCTCTAGACCCTCCCCATAGCCCTGGATTGAGAAGGATGATTTGCCACATCCTAGCCAGTGGGGAAAGAGGGCTATGATTGCACAGTAATGATCACTGCTAAGGGTGGAGTGAAGAACGGTGGCATGTGTACTTTGGAATGAGACAGGCCTAAGTTCAAGCCCTACCTCTGGCCTTACTAAACAAGTAAAATTCAGAAGAGTTATTTAACTACTGTGAACTTGTCCCCTCTTCTGTAAAGACAGGGAGAATTGACAGAATTGTTGTGAAAATTAAAAACTCTGGAAGATACTCATTAAGCATTAGTTCTCCCCATCTTTCTTCTTACCTTAATTTTCTTATATATACAGTGGTGATACTGTTACTGGCCTTGTCTATTATTGTGAGGACTAGCTAAGTGAAATAAATGTGTGAACCCACTTAAATACAGTTTATAATGTGATACTACTATATGTTATATCTGGAAATGGAAGATTATTAGGCTCTTGGGCAGCTGGGGAATGGGAAGAACTCGTGAATTCTTCCAGAAGTGGGAAATCATGGATCCCCACATTAGCAGCCAACATTAACATAATTTAGCTACTCTCTGTTGTTTTCTCCCCTTTTTGTTATCAGCCACTAACCTGCTGCTCTTAATTTCATTTCTTCTTTACATTCCCAAGAGAGTCTGGATTGGTCCAGTTGAGCACTGTATTCTTTTGGGCAGAATTTTCACACCCAGCCACATCTAGGTAGTTAGTTGACTGGCCTGTAGAGTCACTGCCTTTGGCTCTGGTGTTTACTAGTGCTTATTCTGACAGGAGCTGTGCTGGCCTATTCTTGCTTCCTTTGTAGGGGCTGTGGGGCAGGAGTGTCCCTCAGAAGGTGGCTGTAATCACAACAGGCACTAAAATGACCTGTCCTAAGAAAATGCAATGATTTTTTTAAGGGATTGGAGGAAATTAGGATAGACTTTATGGTGGGAGATGGCCTTTGAGATTTCTTAAACTATAGATAATTATTTTCTCTTTACAGTTTTTCTTTTAATAAGTAGCTGGTATTTGCATTACTTCTTAGAATTGGTTGAACATCATTATTTCTTGAGTACCACCCAGCTGGTAGATCGAATTCTCTTTAGCTTTTAGGTTTCCAAAGACAAGACTCAGTAAGCTTTAAGTTACTAGTAATTCAGTTGGTAAATTATTCTTGATAAACTAAGATTTCACCATTCTTTTAGAGGTAACTTTGACTCGGAAATTTTTTTTCCTAATGTAAATCCAACTCAGTTCTCCCAGCTTCTCCCATGTGTCATTATTGGAAGTTTGTGAACTATTTCTTAAAACTATTTAACCATAGCCAACCAGTATTAGAAGTACCTGCTAATGTCTAAAATATACACTTAGTATATTTGTCTAACAAGATTTAATTCTTTTTCTTCCAGGTAATTTATCCTCAACATTCCAAACTTACTGATAAAGAAGTAAGTAAAAATATTGCTCCATATAGTCTGCTGTAATATTCTGTTTGTTTTTATTGGTGTGTGTGTGTGTGTCAGTATATATAGCTTTTGTTTTCTTTTTCAGAAAACCAATATTTGCTATTTGTCTTTTCCAGATTCAAATTCAGGTAACTATTTTTCATGTGGTATTTTTGTTGAATTTTATACTAAGCATATTGATTATACTCTTAATATATGAAAATGGTTTGAAATAGAATGTTAGAATGCAAATTCAATTTCCGCCTAATAAGTCAGTGATTGTGATTCTTAGTTTTATGATACCAGTCATGTCCTTTTGGTTTTAGTTTGTTCAACTTTTAAAATAACTGTTATGTTGTAGTGAGGTAAAACATCAGGGAACAATAAACTGTTGAAATAGTGAAGAGATTGAAAACCAGCAACATTGGTATGTTTGGGGATTTATAGTAGGTAGTTTACTTTTAGTTCAGGATTTGGAAGCTTACCAAGAGCTCTGTAAAAGCAGTGAGTTAAAAAACACACAGACACACACACACACACACACACACAATAGGGTGAATCTGGTTATGAAGGATGGCCATCAATTACTTTAATAGTTTGTGGGCATTAATATATATAAAGCACTTGGAATAGTGCTTAGCATATAAAAAACACCATGTAAGTGTTTGCTGTTATTATTAAGTTTGGTTTTGCTGGTCTTTTTTCAAACTCTCCCTTTGTGTGGTCCTAATTGTTGAAATCTTTCAGGTTACCTCTTATGTTTCCCTTTCAAAACAGCTTTTCAGCTTCTAGTGACCAGAACATTCCACATCTTAGACCACACACAGTTAGAACCCTATGAAGCAAAGGCACTCCAGTTCCCTTTCCTTTTGTGGTTACTTCTAATGTCCTGTTAATTTAGTTTAGTTCATCTTATTTGGGAGATATGACATTTTAATTTTTAAACTAATTTCTTCTTTCCTTATAAATGCTTCCAGAGTTCCTTCCTATATACATGTGCAATTCAGGTTTTAGGAATTATGTGAAAAAGAAATGGTATCTTGGTTTAAAAAAAAAAAAGCCTTTGAGAAATCCCAGTAGGGTTTTTGTTCTAACCTGGAATTATTAGAATCTCTTGGTATGTTTGCCTATTAATGAAATAATGATAGAGAGGTCCTATAGGATCATTCCTCATTTCCTTACAAAGTCCACACTTGTAGTTCTGAATAGTGAGTGTTGGATTGGACTTCCAGGACTCAGGGTAAGCTGACTTGTATGCATTACAGAATGAACTGATTTTATGTGATTAGGGTCACAGTGGATTACACTGCACACTCTTCTCTTTCAGATCACAGCCGGTTTTCATGGCTCTTTTTCACTTCTCTGCATGATCTCCAAGGCTCAGAAGCTAATTACATGTTGTTTGGATAGACTTTTTTATTTTTAGTTTTGTAGTCAGTCCCTCCCTGTGTCCCTTTTTGTTCAAATTTAGACTCAAGTGTAACTCCATGTAAAATCAGAATTTGTTCAGTATTTTAGACATTTGAGTGATGTTCAGATGTTTTGTAATGCCTTCCTTATAAGCTGGACATCAAATGAAGTAGGGTTCATTTTATTTAAAGTATGGTAGATACTTAGAAATAAAATTGACAAAAGGTTTTAAAAAGGACACCTTGCCATCTTAGGAGATGAATATTAAGCTAGACAGCAGCAGGCTGTGAGTTTTATATGTATTTGAGAGTGCTATTCTCAATTGTTGATTATCCAGTTTGTTTCACTCATATTTATGAAACGCATGTTGGGATTCCTGTGCCGACTTTGAAGTGGATTTAATTTTTCCCAAAATAGCTTTTATTTGTTAGGGAGGGAAATTCAGGTACAGTAGAGCAGTCTTTAGGAAAGAATCATAATCTAAGTTTTGTTTCCATGGTACACACTTAAAAAAAGTAAAACAAGATTTAGACTCTCTGGTATGCAGATAAAGAAGAATGCTTTTGGGATTCCCAATGGAATGATTTGCCAATTCTCCATTTCCTCCACCTGCTGTCCACACAGACCTTAGATCCTGTGACTTTAGAAAAAAATTTGGTTTGGCTTGTTTTTAGGTTTCAATATCTTGTTGCATTTGAGTGACTTTTATCTTTAGGAGCCAAATTTTGGATTTTAAGAAACAGATATATAGCATCTAAAAAATGCAAGGAATGCTGAATTTTGTGAAAAAGAAGTAATAAAACTCTCATAGCTGTAAATCCCTAACCACCCGGCTTCATTCTCAAATCATGGGTATGCTGTGAGAACTTTCCAGTGGACAGCTGCACTCAAAAGCTGTACAGAATTGGTCAGGAAGATAGTTCACCAGGTCAAAAAGGCTTTAGGCATGTTAGCCTTGTCAGTTGAGGTAAATGGCTCCTGTTTTATATTTCAGAGGTCTGTCCCTTCACACACTGAAGGTTACTAAAGAAGTATCAACTGGGGGCGCCTGGGTGGCTCAGTGCGTTAAGCCTCTGTCTTCGGCTCAGGTCATGATCTCAGGGTCCTGGGATCGAGCCCCACATCGGGCTCTCTGCTCAGCAGGGAGCCTGCTTCCCCTCCCCCCTCTGCCTGCCTCTCTGCCTACTTGTGATCTCTCTGTCAAATAAATAAAATTAAAAAAAAAAAAGAAGTATCAACTGACAGTACAGATTGGCAACCAGACTTCTTTTTTTTTTAAGATTTTATTTATTTATTTGACAGAGAGAGAAAAAGTAAGAGAGGGAACATAAGCATGGGGAGTGGGAGAGGGAGAAGCAGGCTTCCCTCTGAGTAGGGAGCCTGATACAGGCTCCATCCCAGGATCCTGGGATCATGACCTGAACTGAAGGCGGAAGCTTAATGACTGAGCCACCCACTCCCTGACAATCAGATTTTTTACATTTGCCATGCAGAAAATGATATCTAGGAAGGACAAGTCAATCCTGATACCCTACAACCTCCTAAAAAATAAATCTTATTGTTAGTATGAGCCATTGCATTTTCCTGCTCTATTTTATTAAGTGTCTCAGAGAAATTAGTGTATACTTCTCGGTGGAATTTTTTTCTTTTCTTTTCTTTTTAAAAAAAATATTTTGGGTTTTTAGTTTTAATTCCAGTGTAATTAACATGTAGCATAATATTAGTTACAGGTGTACAATATAGTGATTCAACAATTCTGTACTTTACTCCGTGCTCATCAATATAAGTATACTCTTTAATCTCTATCACCTATTTCACCCATCTCTCCACCCACCTCCCCTCTGGTAACCATCTGTTTGTTTTCTATAGTTAAGAGTATGTTTCTTGATTTGTTTTTCTCTCTCTTTTTTCCCTTTGTTTTGCTTCTTAAATTCCACATATGAGTGATATCGTATGTTATTTGTCTTTCTCTAACTTATTTCGCATAGCTTTATATTCTCTAGATCCATCCATGTTGTTGCAAATGACAAGATTTCATTCTTTTTTTATGGCTGAGTAAGATTCCATTGTGTATATATAAATGTGCAAGATGTGGTTTGTGTGTGTGTGTATGTGCGTGTACCCACACCACATCCTCATTATCCATTCATCTATTGATGGGCACTTGGGCTGCTTCCATATTTGGCTATTGTAAATAATACTGCAGTAAACATAGAGATGCATATATCCTTTTGAATTTGTGTTCTAATATTCTTTGGGTAAATACCCAGTAGTGTGATTACTAGATTGTAGGGTAGTTCTATGTTTAATTTTTTGAGGAACCTCCATACTGTTTACCACAGTGGTTACACCAATTTTCATTCCCACCAGCAGCGCACAGGGTTCCTTTTTCTCCACATCCTCACCAGTACTTGTTGTTTCTTCTGTTTTGATTTTAGCCATTCTAACAGGTTTGAGTTAATAGCTCATTGTGGGTTTGATTTGCATTTCCCTTTTGATGAGTGCTATTGAATGTTTGTTCATTTTAAAAATAAAGAAAAAATAAAAATAAAGAAAAAAATTCTTTTCTTTCTTTCAAAAATAAAAAATACTTAAATGTCTTCTAAAGGGAAAAATTGAACAATCAACATATAAATCTCTTGAACTAAAACAATGCTAAAAGTATTTTCCATTATCTCAGGTCTCATGTGTTTTCTTTCTTTTTTTTTTTTTAAGATTTTATTTATTTATTTGACACAGAGAGAGAGATCACAAGTAGGCAGAGAGGCAGGCAAAGAGAGAGGGGGAGAAGCAGGCTCCCTGCTGAGCAGAGAGCCCATGCGGGGCTCGATTTATTTATGAGACCATGACCTGAGGCAAAAGCAGAGGCTTAACCCACTGAGCCACCCAGGCGCCCCTGCTTTCTTTCTTTTTTAAACTATCAAGAAACTGATTTCACTTATCCTCCAGTCCCCTGTGTTTCTTTCCTCTACCACCAAAGGAATATTACATTTCTATGATTGCATTTAGGTTTATTTACTGAGTTGCTTTTTAAAAACTTAAACATAGGGCTGCCTGGGTGGCTCAGTGGGTTAAAGCCTCTGTCTTCAGCTTGGGTCATGATCCCAGGGTCCTGGGATCGAGCCCCACATCGGGCTCTCTGTTCAGGGGAGAGCCTGCTTCCTCCTCTCTCTCTGCCTGCTTCTCTGCCTACTTGTGATCTCTGTCAGGTAAATAAATAAAATCTTTAAAAATAAATAGATAAATAAAGTAAAAACTTATTATCAAGTTTCTGCTTCCTTTGTTAAGAACTCCATGTGCTAAAGAAATATAAGTACTTCTTTGTATAATAGTAAGTAATAAAATCCTGAGCACAATTCATATTTAGTATAATCTTATTAGTTCTAAATATAATAACAGAATCAAAGAATTTCAGTGAAAGCTACTTAATGTGTCTTTTACTTTTTAGACTATTAATGTTTTTTTGTAATTATTGCCAGTTCAGGTAAAGTTTACATATTTTAAGAGGTTTGCTAGAAAGAATTATGTTTAAAACTTTATTAATCAAAAACTTTTTGGAGTGCCTGGGTGGCTCAGTCATTAAGTGTGTCTGCCTTCGGCTCAGGTCATGATCCCAGGGTTCTGGGATCAAGCCCCACATTGGGCTCCTCACTCAGCGGGAAGCCTACTTCTCCCTCTCCCACTCCCCCTGCTTGTGTTCCCTCTCTCGCTGTGTCTCTCTCTGTCAACTAAATAAATAAAATCTTCAAAAATAAATTTCAGGGAGGATATAGTAAAATAGGTAGAGATGCATGCCAGACATCATGGGTCTTAGTGTGCCAGTCACATATTATAGCTTACACAGGTAACTAGGATTCTTAATTAAGAGACTTTTAAATATTTTTATAAGTTCTACAGTAGTAAGTATTGATGAATAATTAACCATGCATTAAGGTAGCTGTGATGTGTTTGAAGATGTTGTCAGCTGAGGACCACTTATTAGATATTACAGCATCATTAACAAAGAATACAAAACATATGACAAAGATATCTGTATTATGTCTTTAGAGGCTTGAAATGATTATCTTAAATCTTGTACAGAAATCTAAGTAATTTCCATGAGTGATTAATGAAATTAAAGATATTCTCTGCAGACAGATATGAATATAGGTATCATTTTCCTGTAGAAACACTTCACAGAATTACATCACTGATAATGTTAAATGTAGATAATTGTTGACCCGTATTTGCCAGCTCTAAATTGGCATTTCAAGACTGTTCTTATAACTAGTATTTCCATATATTACAATGAGGCAGTGTCATGTGAGAATTGCAAAAAAAAAAAAATTGTAGCATATTTAAAAATTGCCATTATTTTGATTTTTAAAAAAAGCAAAAATAGAGTGGAAAAAAAAAACTCTTTAAATTAAAATGATGGAAATAGTGAATCTATTACATGGGCACTTCCTGAGTCTGGCTATATTATGACTTTTTTTTTTTTTTTAAAGATTTTATTTATTTGACAGATCACAAGTAGGCAGAGAGGCAGGCAGAGAGAGAGAGGAGGAAGCAGGCTCCCGGCTGAACAGAGAGCCCGACGCGGGGCTCGATCCCAGGACCCTGGGATCATGACCTGAGCTGAAGGCAGAGGCTTTAACCCACTGAGCCACCCAGGCGCCCCTATATTATGTCTTTTAAAAAAACCTTCCCACTGTGAAATGTAAAACACATAGAAGGTCTAGAAATAGAAATAGAAACACATAGAACGCCAGTGCCTTAGAAGCCTCCTCTTGTCCCCTCCTGAGCACTGTTTCCCATCCCCATCCAAATGCAACCACAGTCCTGATTCTTACAGTGATGAGTGTCTTGTTTTTCTTTATACTTTTATCACCCAACCATGCATCCCTAAACTCTATAGTTTGCCTGCTTTAAAAAAAAGAAAAACAAGGGGCACCTGGGTGGCTCAGTGGGTTAAAGCCTCTGCCTTCAGCTTGGGTCATGATCTCAGGGTCCTGGGATTGAGCCCTGGATCGAGTCCCGCATCGGGCTCTCTGCTCAGCGGGGAGCCTGCTTCTCCCTCCCTCTCTCTCTCTCTCTCTCTGCCTGCCTGTCTGCCTACTTGTGATTTCTGTCTGTCAAATAAATAAATAAAATCTTAAAAAAAAAAAAAGAAAAATAAGCAACTATATAAATGGATTTGAACAGTGTATGTTCTTTTGTATTTGGCTTCTTTTTCTCATTATTATGTTTGTGAGTCAACATTAAATGCAAACAGTTTAAAGATTTTTTTTAATTAAATGGGGAAAATAGGAATAGGAAAAATAGTAAAGAGACCTGGGAGTTTAGATGTATGTTTTGCTAATGGCTGTGCCTCTAACCAACAAAGATGGCTTTGGACAAGTCACTTGAACAATCAGGATCTCCAGTTTTTTTCTCTAAAACATAATAAAATGGGTTCAAACAATTCATAGGACCTTTTTAGTGCTAACATTTGATGAATCTGGATAAAGAAGTGTTATACTATGCTATTCTTAATTACTTTCATTTTTGTTTTCATTAGGTTGTCTTGGAGATACCCAATTTTGTTTTAGATTTCGACAATCTTCTGGGAGGAGGGTGTCACTGCATTGTCTCCTGGATCATTATGACAAAGATTTACCAGTTTACTTAAAGGTTGGAAAAGTAGTAATAGAAAAATGTCCTTGTGAGAGGAAACTTTAGAACTCAGCTACCTCTTATAGCATTCAGAAATATTTTGCTTTTGTCTTATTACTATATTATAGTGCTAGATTTCCTAAGTGAGTCTATTTTATAAGGATTCAACTCACGAAAGAAAGGAACTTTATAAAGTTACCATTGAAACACATAATGCCGTTGTGAAATATAGAAATTGATTAGAATGTTGAGGTAGTTTTCCTTTAATTTTTAATAACTCTTTGTTTAGATGTGGAGTTGAGGTAGTACTATACCAGTAAATATCACTCAGAGTTGAAGATTCCCTACTTCATGATAGAATTATAGTTGTCTCATTTTGATTTTTTAATGAGGTTTGTTTTACACTTATTACTTATTAAAGGCAATTTTAATAATTCAGATGATTTCAGAGTGCTGTCTCTGTTTGGTATTCCACATTTCTATCTCTAACTGCATGAGGAACATTTCCATCTGGATGTCCTATCAGCACATCCAGTATGACATCATTTGCCTAAAATCGGCATTTGCAGTTTACGTCCTTGGTTCCTCTAATGACAGGAACCCTCTCCCAGTTAGCAAAGATATTACTGTCAAAATGTCTTATAATCATCTGCTTCTTTCCATGACCTTTTGATATTGCTATTAACATATTCTTTCAACTGTTAATAATAGCTAATATTTATTGGAGCTTGTTATGTTCTAGGCACTGTATTAATAAGCATGTGTTATCTCATTAATCCTCCTTACAGTGTTCTGAGAGAGTTCCTTGTGCAAATGAGGGAATTGAGGGCTATTGAGGAGAAGAAATTTGCCCAAGGATAACCCATCTTTTACAGGGTTTTTTCCAATGTCATGTATTTTACACAGTGTTGCTAGCTAAAGTATACATATATATTATATAAAAATAAATATAAAATGATTGTCTGTTGCTTAATGAATAAAGAGCTAATGATAGTACTGTTTCCTCATCCTCACTTTTTGGGCCTTACAAATTAAGCCCTTTACCTTTCCAATTTCCAACTTTATCTCCTTTCTATACAGGTACCATATTTAAGCCAAACTGAACTATGTGCTTTTTCCTGAGGTAGCTTGTATTTTTCTGTCTCTCCTTGTTTTTGCTCAGACTCCTGGCTCTATAAACCTGGAATGTCTTTGCCTTTGTTTAAATCATATCTATCCTTCCATGCCCACTTTAAAAACAGCTGCCTCCTTGAAATCTTTACTGATCTGCATAGGCAGCGGTCATCTCTTCCCTCTTGGCCTCCTTGTAACACTGTGTTCTTTCCTATATACCTGCCTTGAGCTTTGTTTTCATCCCTCTTTAGATTAAGAGCTCCTTCAGGAACTGTATTTGAAGCATCTTTTAACTTCTCTAATATGTAATACAATGCCTTGTTCTAAGTAGGTGGTTAATAAATATTTGAGCAAAGAGTAACAATCCAATTAGAAACTGGGTCAGTTTATTTCATGAGGATACAAAAACTTCTTATGTTTTTTGGAAAGTAGTTACTTTCAAATTGTATTTTAATAAACATTTCGGTACTTCATTTCTATAGGTAAAAATAGAACTGGCTTTGTAAGATTCACATTGGCATTTAACTCCTTTTTTCTCTCTCTCTTAAAATTTTACAATAGGATACCTCATTTTACTAAGACTATCCCTAACTCATATTGTAGGCACAATTAAAAAATATATAAGTAGCATTGGGGAAAACAGAATTTGATTGTTTTCTGACTTCCATTAACTAGTACAAATATGAACAAAGAACATAAGCTGAGTAAACTATAGTGGGAAAATCTGACTTCCATACTTTGGTTATAATTATTTCTCCTTTGGGCAAGCTAGCAGGTTTGGATCTGCCAGTTACATCATGATTATTTGTGTTGGTGGAAAAGCATAACTAGCTCTTTGTGTATACCTTATATTTCAGTTCAGGTTTATAAAGCAGCATGATGTTAATAATAAGGGATAGCAGTATGTATTTTTTTATTTGTCACTTCTTTCATAGAAGGATCCTGCTTATTTTTACGGATATGTATATTTCCGACAAGTTCGAGATAAAAGTCTAAAAAGAGGCTACTTCCAGAAGGTAAATTTCATATACACTAAGGAAAAATACTTTTGTATTGTGGCTAAGAAATAGAAACTGTAAGGATGAATAGTCTTTAAAGTCTTTGATATTTTATCTTTAAACATACTACAACTTACGTTTTATTTTTGTTTTTTTTAGTTTGTAGACACTTGTCCCTAGATTTTTAACTAGTAGTGAATTTTGCCTTTCTGCTATCTCTGTGCTAGTTTCCTGGTGGTAAATTATAGATATTGTATGAAACTCTCAAAAGCCAGAAGAATCTGCTTAATTTTCACATTTTATAATGAGGGAAAGGATAAATTGTAATATGATTGTAATGTTATTGTATGATGATTGTAATATTATTGTAATATTATTACAACTAATAAAAGCCCGCAGTATCTTTTTGAAACCCCTGAGAGTCAGTAAATACACTGTAGCAACATCTTAATCATTACTCTTTCCACTCTTAAATGTACAGTCATTTTATTTCCTTAAAAAAAATTAGGGGGACCTGACTGGCTTAGTCAGAAGAGCATGTGACTCCTGATCTTGGGGTTATTAGTTCAAGCCCCATGTTGGGCGTAGAGATTACTTAAATAAATAAACTTTAAAAAGATTTCTAACCACCATTTAAAAAAAAAATTGGTTCTGATTTAATCCCAGCTAACAGGGACACACCTTTACTTTTTGTAACTAGAATGTGCATTGACTACTATTTGATATTGGATGGAAAAATAAAAAGTAGTTTTAAAAAAAAATAGATGAAACAGATTGCCATAATCCATATTTGAAGTGACCCAACTATAAAGTTGCAATTTTTTTTTAATTTTTTAATTTAAAAAAATTTTTTTTAAAGATTTTATTTATTTATTTGATAGAGATCACACAAGTAGGCAGAGAGGCAGGCAGAGAGGGGAGGGAAGAAGCAGGCTCCCTGCTGAGCAGAGAGCCCGATGCGGGACTCGATCGATCCTAGGACGCTGGGATCATGACCTGAGCTGAAGGCAGCGGCTTAACCCACTGAGCCACCCAGGCGTCCCTGCAATTTTTTTTTAATATCTTATTTATTTATTCCTTTATTTATTTGAGGGTGGAGGAGAAAGAGAGAGAGTGAGGATGTGGTCAGGGAGAAAGACAAGCAAACTCCATGCTGAGCGCAGAGCTTGATGTGGGGCTCAATCCCAGGACCCTGGGATCATGACCTGAGCTGAAGGCAGAGGCTCTAACCCACTGAGCCACCCAGGAGCCCCCCAAGTCACAATTTCTAAGTGTATGGCTATAACTATTGAAAACTAAAATATAACAGTCATAGGTCTTAGTTTGAAAAAGCATCACAGTTTGCTCCTTCTGTATTAGGAAAAGTTCATCTAGCTAATTCTGATACTGTTTTGCTAATGTAAATAGTAATGAGGCCTTAGAAATTATCCATGACATTTGTCTATTAATGGGAAATTATTTTTCCTGGAGAGCAGGAGAATCTGTGAATATGCCTTTATGCTTGGAAGGTGTAGTAGTAAGGTGAAACCTTTTTCATTCTGCAACTGTAGTTTTATGTAGTCTTTCTTTTAACCATCCACTGCAAAAGCTTTATTTCAGAATCTACACTTTTGCTGAATTTAGCTCACTAGTAATTGATTATGTAAGAAATGACAAGTTTAAGTTATAACCATTAAGAAAATTTAAAAAAAGATGTTTCTTTTTTTCTCTCCAGTCCTTGGTTTTGATCAGCAAACTTCCTTATATTCATTTTTTTCACACTGTGCTCAAACAGATAGCACCAGAGTATTTTGAAAAGAGTGAACCTTATTTGGAAGCAGGTAAGTTAAACACTGTGTGAGTTAGATACCTTTATGCAAGAGTTTTAAAAATTTTACTGGAAATGGCTGATAAATATAAAGTTGACTTTCTAAAAAAATTAGTTAAGAATTTTAAGGGCTATATGATAGGAGAGAGGTATAAAACTATTCTGCACCTCTTCCTACAAACACCAAAGACCATAATAAAAGATATGCAACAAGATTTGCAACATAGATGATGTCTATTTATTAGGGTAATAAACAAATACGGAGTTGATAGCTCTGCTTTTTGGAGTACTATTTAAACAGAAATCTTTGTCACTCTATACAGAGGCCTCTATCAGGTGGTATGCTTTTGGTAGCTAATTTTAGTAGCAATAAGTAAACAGGAAAATTCCCTTTAAACCTGTTATTTTGTTGCTTTCAAAAATTGATAAACCAATTTATATCCTAGACCACCATCTATATGCCTAGACACATTTCTGGTGAAATGTAATATATTTTCACTACTTTTACTTTTCTTTTACCTTTTATCTTCCACCTTCCCAGTATATTTTTCCTGCTCTATAGAGGGGAATTATAATTTCTAATGTTTCATTTTTCATATTTTAATATTGGAACTTATAATAAGGAAATATTTTATTTTTCAGCTTGTAATGATGTTGACCGATGGCCTGCCCCAGTGCCAGGGAAGACATTACATCTGCCTATTATGGGGGTTGTAATGAAGGTAATATCTTTTATTTCATTTGTCTCCTTTTCTAAGGAACTCTAGGAAGTTCATAGATGAGTTTTGCTTTTTAACTTTCTAGTGATGTCCAGTCCTGTTACTGCTTTCACTTGTATGTGAGGAGTTACAGAGATATCACAGTTCCTCCTGCTGTACAGAGCCATTAGTCACACAACTCCAGAGGCCACCTGTCTCGTTTCATCCTGTAGAGTTTGCACAAAGATGTCATTCTTACATAATACATGTGAATGTAAATGCCCACCTGCTAGACTTCTGCAACTCTGTGGCCCTCCAGAGAGGGTGGCATTGTAGAAAGCTTTGTAGAATTGACTATGTATTAGTAAAAATTAAAAGACATGAGGAAAGCCATTTGTTCTTACGTTTAAATGATCTTAATGTGTAATGCCAGACCAAACATGTCCATCCCAGGGTATTGTGCTCTATTCACTTCTCCTTTCTTTCCATTCCTTTTCTCTTTTCTTTTTCTTTCCCTTCCTTTCTTAATGTAGTAACATTTTGCTCAAAGGATTTGTATGAATGTTCTCTAAGTGCTTTTGCAATTCATTTTCAAGTTGGACTTAATTTTGGCAATGCTCTGTTTTTAGGTATACTCATTTCTGTAGGATGTGTTCTGTTTTTTTTCCCTGGGAGATCATCAAAAGTAGTACTTGTAACTCTGGGCTGAGAGTTCTCATGGTTTCCTGTTAGATTTATCCCATAGTTTGGAAAGCTTGAGAGGGTGTGTTTGGGTGTGTATATATTAATGATGCAAAGACTGGAACAATAAACGGGAAGCAGTATGAAGCTGATGCCCTTTTTCTGTTTTCCAGCACACATTTGCTTCTCAGTGGGTTAGTGATTTCCATGTGTATGGGAATATGGAGACTTTGGCTCACTTATCTTCTGCTGTGACTAAAGATAAATAAGATTGTATTGTAAAGTCTGATACAAATACTTTGTTTTTATGGCTTTTTAGGCATTGCTAAGTACTTTTTTAGTGGTAAGAGTGTTTCTGATCCCTCATTGTAATGGGACTCACAATTATATAAAGGACATTCTTTTGTAGCCAAAGTTAATTTCTTCTCTTTCTCTTTAAGGTACGGATTCCCACATGTCATGACAAGCCTGGGACAACTCAAATAGCACAGTTAACTCAGCAGGTAGTGTGGCACTGTGGTAGAATAATATACCATATATAGCTTCTTTAACTGAATTCTTTAACTAGCAGATGCAGAGTTTCTTGGGTTTATGGCATATGTCTGAATATTACTGAAATACGCATTAAATAATTTTGTAGTAAGTTGATAATAAACTTTTTAATGTTTCTCAGATTTTTTTTCTTGTTATCTGGCAGACACTAGAGAATTCAGAATTTATATTGTAACTGTGAGGACTAGGGGAAAATACGTAAATCCTCTTATCTTCCTAGAAGAGTAGTCAACAGACTTTTGTTTGTAGGAAACTTAGTCAAAAGGATTCTGTAGTTATGATTGTCTTTCATTTCTCCTAAAGCTACATCTGTTCATGGGTGGGGTTGAAGTTTTTATTTGAAATATTTTAACTGGTGTATTAGCACTCCCACTGTTTGAATTGAATTAAAATGGAAAGGTAGGAAAACTAATTTTGCCTCTTGTATTATGGTAATATTTCAGGCAGTTGTGAATTAATCTACTGACTATTGGGTTAATGCTTTACCCAAGGAATCTGCCATCCTTGACCTTGTACTGTGTTAGGAGAGATTGGTAAGACCTATTCTCTTTGTGGCTGCTTCTGGAAGAAGAGAATCTTAAAAGATAGGGCAACATAGCTTATTGATTATAAGATAGATATTTAATATGATAGATAAATGATAGAAATAAGTTTCTATAAATTTTAGTGACATTTTCTATATTTTTTCTTTTTTATCTCAGGCAGACACACATATATCTGTTATTTTACCTACTGTTCATGAGGTGGATCTTTTCAGGTGAATTTTATTAACTGCCTTTTCTCTTTTACTTTGTGATATTGTTTTAAATTTCTTTAGGAAATGAATGTTCCTAAATGTGGAAGAAATAGGAAGAAAAAAGGGGGAAAAAACTGGAAGAAAGTAGTCATTATGTTTCACATATTGTAAATCAGTGGTTCATCCCTTACTGTATATTATGAGCTTTGACAGGGAAATTTGGATATGGATTGGGTATTACATGGTAGAAACAAATTATTTTTTGTTTGGTTTGGTGTGAGAATGGCACTGTAATCGTGTAAGAAAATGGACTTACTTTTTAGAGATGCATTTTTAAATACTTTGAGATGAAATGTCATGAGGTTTGTATTTTATTTTAAAATACTTCGGTAGGGTGCCTGGGTGGCTCAGTTGGTTAAGTGATTGCGTGCAGCTCAGGTCATGATCCTGGAGTCCCGGGATCAAGTCCCACATTGGGTTTCCTCCTTGGCAGGGGGTCTGCTTCTCTCTCTGACTCTCCGTCTTCTCATGCTCTCTCTCTCATTCTCGCTCTCAAATAAATAAAGTCTTTTAATAAATAAATAAATAAATACTTCGGTAATGGGCACCTGGGTGTCTCAGTCAGTGAAGCTTCTGCCTTTTGCTCAGGTTGTGATCCTGAAGTCCTGGGATCGAGTCCTGCATTGGGCTCCTTACTCAGTCGGGAGTCTCCTTCCACCTCTTCTCCCCTCCTCTGCTCTTGCTCTCTCCTTCACTCTCTCTGTCTCTCAAATTAAAAAAATCTTAAAAAAATAAAATAAAATTGGGGCACCTGGGTGGCTCAGTGGGTTAAAGCCTCTGCCTTCGGCTCAGGTCATGATCCCAGGGTCCTGGGATCGAGCCCCACATCAGGTTCTTTGCTCTGCAGGGAGCCTGCTTCCCTCTCTCTCTCTCTCTCTCTCTCTGCCTACTTGTGATCTCTGTCTGTCAAATAAATAAATAAAATCTTTAAAAAAAAATAATAAAATTAAATTAAATTAAATACTTCGGTAAGAAGTGCCCAACTAACTCAGTTGGTAGAAACTAAGACTCTTAAAATATTTCAGTAAGAAAAAAATGATAAAACATTGTTAACTCTAGATGATATATAAATGGTGGTTCTTACACAATTGTCTTTATTTTTCTGTATGTTTGAAACTTTTCAAAATGCAAAATAAAAAAAGAGAGAGTGAATCTAGTACTGAAAAAAGAAAAGGAAAACGTACCAGTGCCTGTGCCTTACCCAGAACAGCTGAATAGAAATCTTAGGACCGGTATGCAAGTCCCGGCTCCTAGGTGGTTCTGACATGCAGCCCAGGCTGAGAAACCACTGCTGTTGCCGAGCAGTTATTAAATAGTAATACAAGCAATCAGGAGTCATGCAAAAGACTTAGAATGGGTTTTTTGGTTTGATTTTTGTATGTATAGAACTTTGTGTATGTGACCTTTAAACTGCATGGAATATTGCTTCAAAGAGTGATTCATTTTGTATGCTTGATTTGTTTTATATACTTGGCTTTAGGGCAACCCAGTAATCCCACTTTTAGGAATTTACCCCAATAAATATGAAAGCGCATATCCACACAGAGACCTGTATGCAAATGTTTATAGCAGCTCTATTCATGCCAGCCTAAAATTGGAAATATAGCAAATCCCATAAACTGGTAAATGGATGAACAAATTGTAATTCATGCATGTGCATGGAACAGTGCGTAGCAACTAAAAAAAAAGTGCACTATTGATACAATCTGCAACACAGATGACTCAGAAGCATTATGCTTAGTGAAAGGAGCCAGATCTTAAAGAGCTACTTACTGAATGATTGCATTTATATGATATTCTGGAAAGGGGGCAGACATCAGATCAGTGGTTGGCTGGTGATGGGGGTGGGAAATCAACTACAAAGAGGATGAGGGAAATTTTGGAGTGATGGACGTGTTCTAAATCTTTGTTAAGTGTGAATTTTACTGTATGTAAGTTATAAATCTTACCTAAAAACAAATTGACATCCTTTTAAAATTAGATGTAGCATTTTTAGAATGAAAAGGGAGAGTGTCCCCTAAGTAAATGAATGGTTATCACAGGAAAAATATACTAAGAAGGATGCATACTATTTATACTTTTTTTTGGAGAGAGAGAGAGACCGCCTGCATGCAAGTGGGGGTGGGAAGGAGCAGAGGGAGAGGGAATCTTAAGCCAGCTCCACAAGTGTCGCAGAGCCCTACATAGGGCTCAATCTCAGGACCCTGAAATATGACCTGAGCTGAAACCAAGAGTTGGTCCCTTTAGCCACCTGAGCCACCCAGGCACCCCTACTATTTATACTTTTGATACTTTGTTCATTTAGGAATAAATTAAATAATTGGCAGGAGTTCATATAGAATTTGATTACTAGACATGTTTTCTTTTGAACTGCTGGGTGCAAATCTTAAAGCTTTTCAGTTTATTATCAGTTATCTTTGCTTTTGTGGTAATTAATTATTCCTACCACTAACACTTTTTACTAGCATGTGTCTTTTCTCCTGATTATGAATGACATATTCTTTTAATGTTGTTGTTAAGATTTTATTTGTTTATTTGATAAAGAGACATCAAGAGAGGGAACACAAGCAGGGAGAGTGAGAGAGAAAAGCAGGCTTCCTGCTGAGCGGGAACCAATCCCCCCCCAACCCCACCCAGTGCAGAGCTTGATCCCAGGACCTGGGATCATGACCTGAGCTGAAGGCAGACACTGAACAACTGAGTCAGCCAGGTTCCCCTAAATGACATGTTCTTATTTTTAAAGTAGGACAAGTAGGGGGCACCTGGATGGCTCCCATTTAGATCATGCTGTCAGTCAGGGTCGTGTGATTGAGCCCAGTGTCCAGCTCCAAGCTCAGCAAGGAGTCTGCCTGAGATTCTCTCTCTCCTTCTCCCTCTGCCCCTCCCCGTCACTCTCACATGCACTCTCAAATATATAAATAAATAAATAATTATATAAATATAAATATATTTTAAATATATATTTAAATATATAAATAAATATTCAAATATATAAATAAATAAAATATTTAAAAAAGCAGAACAAGTGAGTTTGTTGGGTTTTTTTTTTTAATTCTTATTCCTCAGGAGGTGAGAAAACTGAAAGTTGAACAATAATAGGCTCACACAGATAGCGCTGTGCCAAGTATTTAATATCTGACACTCAGATTAGTGATAGCACTCTTTATTTTGTGTGTGGAGAGCTTACATTGTACATTTATTCATGTGAATAAAAGTTTAAATGTTTATCACCTATATTGAAGGTGATATTTTTATAACAAGAGTGAGCTTGAGAGCAAAGGACTGAGACCTGGAAAGATGTTTGAAGCTGAGTGGCAGAAATGTAGTTCAGACCTGGGTGGCTCAGTTGGTTAAGCATCTGCCTTCGACTCACGTCACATTCCCAAGCATCCTGGTATTGAGTCCCACATTGGGCTCCTTGCTCATCAGGGAGCCTGCTTCCCCCTCTCTCTCTGCCTGCCTCTCTGCCTACTTGTGATCTCTCTCTCTCTGTCAAATAAATAAATAAAATATCTTAAAAAAAAAAAAAAGAAGGAAAGAAATGCAGTTCAGTGTAGGCACTCATCTCCCTCTTTGTACCAAGTCAAGTCTCATTCAGCTATCACTAGTCCATGGACCCTGACTTTGGTTTCAGCTCTCTTCATATAGTCCTCTCATTCAGTTTTTAAGTTGGGCTTAGAATTGAAGGACAGTTCTCTGTTGAAAGAAACATATTCTCTTGCCTAGAGTCAAGGACATTTTACCTGATGATACTTGCTGCTGGTTCCTCATACTGATGCAAGAGGCATATCAGTTATGTGTCGTCATGTTCCTCCTTGCCCCCATCTTGAGAACGAAGCCATATTGGCTTTCTACCCCATTGGCAGAGCAGATAACAGCTAGGGGTGTTTTGTGTTTCAAAGACTGTAAAAGTCTATTACTATATAAAATGTGTCTGATACTCATTGATACATGTTAGTTTCTTTTAGCTTTTAAGACTATAAAAACATGCTGTGTCTTTCTGGAAAAAAGTTTATCTAGTTATTTACTTGCCTAGTTATTTATCTAGTTATTTACTTGTCTATTTATATATGTGTCTATTTATTCATCTGTTTATTTATTTGGAGTAAGTGTCTTATATTTTCTAGGGGATGACTCTTTTTTTTTTTTTTAAGATTTTATTTATTTATTTGACAGAGATCACAAGTAGGCAGAGAGGCAGGCAGAGAGAGAGGAAGGGAAGCAGGCTCCCTGATGAGCAGAGCCTGATGGGGGGCTGTATCCCAGGACCCTGGGATCATGACCTGAGCCGAAGGCAGAGGCCTTAACCCACTGAGCCACCCAGGCGCCCCGGGATGACTCTTTTGAGGGAGGCAATGGAGCTTAGCATAATGCATGGCACTCCAGAATGGGGACATGAAAGTAGTGCTAAAAAATACCCTATAATTTCCCTATAGACCCTCATTTTAGTAATTTTATACTACAATTAATTAGATGCCTACCACCCGTATTTATTAAAGTTAGAGCTGGAGATGGGGTTTCTTTCTTGAGTATTTAGTACTTACCTCCCCAATAAAACTTTTTGTAACAGATATTTCTAAAGTAATACAGGGGTTTCAGAGAATTCTCTGTCTTGTAACTCTACTGGGTGTCTGTTTATGCCCTTACTGATTATATATTACAATGCTTTTGAGAAAAAGTAATTTGTAGCTTTAATGCCTTACAGGCACCCCACTATTAAATATACACTTAAACACACACTTGCCACTTTTCTATAAGTTTGTGATTGTTTCAAAATTTTATATAAGTGTATATGTACAGAATATATGTAGTTATATATACATATGTGTATATATAAATTTGAAACAATCACTAATTTACAGAAAAGTAGTAGTATAGTTCAGAAAACTACTTCCTTGTACCACTTGGTAGTCAGTTGGAGACCTGTTGTCTCATCATCTCTGAATACTTTAGTGTCTATCTCCTACAAATAAAGATACAAAGCAGTCATCAGAATTGGAAAATTAATGTTGATAAATTAATACCATTTCATTAAGATGTCACCAGTTTTCACAATACTGTCTAGTTCAAAATTATCTGTTGCATTTACTTGTCATGCTGCTTCAGTCTCAAATAGCTCCTCGGTTTTCCTTTCACACACCGAGCTTCTTGTGGATTACAGGACAGTTACTTTGCAGGAAGTCCCTCAGTTTAGGTTTGTTTGGGATTTACTCAAGATTAAATGTGAGCTCTGTATCTTTGGCAGGGACTTAGTTTGCGTTGTTACTGATGATGTTCATTTTGTGGTGTTCTCCAAGCTTCTCAATGATAAACTACTCGTTTTCCTTTTGTGATTAACTATTTTGTTAGGAGGCACTTTGAAACTATGTATATGAGTTATTTATTGCTATGTAATAAATTGCCCTAAAACTTTGAGGCTTAAAAGAACAAATATTACTTCATACAGTTTCTGAGGGTTAGGAATCTAGGAACGGCTTAGCTAGATGATTCTAGCTCTAGATCTCTTATGAAGTTGCAGTCAAGATATCAGGCAGGGTTTTAGTCAGTTGGACAAGGGGAGCATGAGGGTCTTGACTGAAGCTGGAGGATCTGTTTCCCAAAAAGGCTTACTTGACTGCTGACTGGAGGTCACAGTTCCTTGTGGTTGTTAACAGGAGGCCTCATTTCTAGCCATGTGGACCTGTCCATAGGGCAGCTTGAATGTTCCCACAGTGTTCAGAGGTGATCCGAGAGAAGGCTGAAGCTACCATGTCTTTTATGACCCAACCTTCAAACTTACATACTGTCCTTATTCTGTTCATTACATGGAAGCCATTAATCTACAGCCAAGGAGGGGAGAATTAGGCTCCATGTTTTAAAGAAAGTGTCAAAGAATTTGTGGAAATATTTTAAAACATCATGCTGTGTATATCTGTATGGACTGTTGGTTTCCTGTTTTATTCAACAGGTTGTTAAAGTCCATTATTCTCATTTGCTATTTCAGTTGTCCCCAGTTTGGCCAGTGCGACTTGTCTCACTTCAAGTTGGCCTCTATTTTTTTTTTTTTTAATCTTGTCATTCTTTTTTTTTTTTTTTTTTTT
>ML107329.1:0-16368 GCA_003697995.1 Taxidea taxus jeffersonii
TTTTTTTTCTATTTCCTTATTACAATTTCAGCTCCCAAA
The DNA here is from genome assembly GCA_003697995.1 of Taxidea taxus jeffersonii. Classification (NCBI taxonomy): domain Eukaryota; kingdom Metazoa; phylum Chordata; class Mammalia; order Carnivora; family Mustelidae; genus Taxidea; species Taxidea taxus. Next base: position 40 of record ML107329.1, read on the forward strand.
CGTACCCTGGTTGTCTCAGTCTCTTCTTGTCATGGTCCGGCATGTCCGCTGCGTCTGCTCGGGGCCGTCCCTCCCATGCGGCCCCCTCTCCTGCCAGGTGCCCTCCCCTCCTCGTACACGCTGCCACCTCTCCCTGCCTTCATCACACTGGCAGGTGTCTTCCCTTCCCACTTGAATGAAATCTCTGTGGTGGATTCCACGGATGGCTTCAGGGAGCTTCTGAGGAAGGGTAGATGATAAGGGAATGTGGACAGTCCCTGGAGTGTTTTCAGTCCGCTCTCCTTCTTGAGTAACAGTTTGGCTGCGTTTGGGAGTCTAGGCTAGAAATAATTTCCCCAAAGAATTTTAAGGGTTTGGTCCACTGTCTTCTAGCTTCCATGGTTGCTGCTTAGAAGTTCAAAGCCCTTGTGCTTCCTGGTCTGTGCATGTGACATGTTTTTCTGTTCAGAAGCTTTGATTTACCTTCTTTGTCCCAGTGCTGTGGAATTCTACACTGAACTGTCCTTTGTATGGGATCCATTGAACTCGATACTGAGCAGGTCTTTCTCATCTGAAATCTGTGTTCCTTCAGTTCTGGGGAATTTGTATTTTATGTTCCATTTAAGAACTTTTTGTTCTCTTTTCTCTTTGTGGATCTCCTGTTTATAAGTCAGACCTTCTGGACCAGTCACCTGATTTTCTTTCCTTTTCATCTCACTATGTTTTGCTATACCTCTGGTGGAATTCTTTCTTGTACTCTGTCCTCCCCCTTTAGCCCCTAAGTTTTCATTATGTAATTATATTTTCAATTTCCTAGAACATTTCTTCTCTAAATTTTCAGTTTTCATAGCATTTAACTGGTTGTTTCACAGATGCATTGTCTGTCTTTCTGAGATATCATTATAGAGAGTTGTTTGTTTGTTTTTTTTAATCTTCCTACAGTGTCTGTTTTCTCCACGTCATATTTTTTTTTTCTTTTTGTTCGTTTGTGTCCCCTTCGTGGTAGAACTCTAGGTTTGCGTTTTTTCTCCTTTCGGCACTTTTAAATGTTACTCCACTGTGTTCAGGCCCCGTGGTTTCTGACAAGAAGGTCTGCTAGCATTTATGTCCCTCTTTCTCCTGTACGTAATATGTTGTTTTACTACAATTTTATCTTAAATCAGTTTGACTATAATGTGTGGCCTTCACCCTGTGCAGATTTCAATGAGCTTCTTAAATTTGTACGTGTTTATGTTTCATCCAGCTTTGAAGGGCTTGGTTGGAATTCCTTCAGGTTCTTTTTCCCTTGTGCCCCATTCTTGTATTTCTTTGTGAGCCTCCAATCACCTGTATGTTTGACCTTCTCATATTGTTCCACTTTCCATAGGCTCTGTTTTTCTTTTATTTGTCTCAGTCTGTTTTTTCTGTCTTCTGGCACTCTGACTCTCTTCTCAGTCATTTCTGCCCTGCTTGTTACTACACCCCTTCAGTGCTTTCCGTATTTTAAAGCTTGTATTCTAGTTCTAAGCTTTCCACGTGTTTCTTACTTTTGTGTTCCTTTGCTGTGATTTCCTGTCTTTTCTTTATTACATACATTCCTTCACTGAGCGTAATTATAATAGCTGCTTTAATTATAAAATTTTAGATGTGACACATGTTAATTGTCTTTTCCCTCAATACTGGGTCACATTTCTCCTGTTTCTTCACATACTTTCATTGCGTAGTTTCGGGGTTTCCCCTGAACATTGTGAATATTTTGTTGTGGACGTTCAGGATTCTGTCTGCTGCTGCAGAGAGGGTGAGTTTTATTTGGAGGCACTTAACTAGATGAGACTCAGCATGCTCTTCCTGTCGGTGTCTGGTCAGCAGCAGCTCCGGCCTGAGCTAAGGCAGCCTTCAGTTATGTGCGAGTGGGAGACGTGCGCCAGTCTTCAGTAGAATCTAGAGCCAGAGTTTGGGGTGTACTGTCTCTGTGTCTCTGCTTTCTGTAGATCCCTTCTCCCCGCTGGCAGTCCTGGTTGCCCCAGACTCCTTCCTCTGGTGCATCTGGTCCGAAAGACAGTAGCTGTTTATCTGAAGGGCAGGCACCCTGCACCTCTGCCGCTGTGACAGTGGTGTCCCCTCTGGCTGGAACTACGCGTGTCTGGTCCTCTCCAGAATCAGCCTTCTTGCCTCAACTCTCCAGTGCCCTCAAATTGGTTTTTCTCTTCATTTATGGCTTTTTTGGTTTTTTGTATTTTGTCCATTTGTGGTTGTTACTTGCTAGAGGGCTGGCGTGTGAGGACCTGCTCACTCCATCCCCGAAGCAGAGCCCCTGTGACTCAGGTCAGAGGCTTCCCTCCTGTGCGTGAATGCTGTCCGTTTAGCTGGACCACAGTGTCTGTATGTCAGGGCGTCTCTCCCTCTCTTCTGCATGGAGAATGGGAACTTGATTATACTGGGAGCCGATTGTGGGGAAGCGCTGGAGAGAAATAGCTGTGGTTGGTATCTCATGGAGTAGAGCGCAGTACAGGTCTTAATATTTCTACCCTCTTCGAGGCTGGGGTGGGGGAATCTATAGGCTGATACTTGACGTTCAGCCACTTCCTCTTTTTCAGACTCTTTGCATCCCCATTTTCAAGATTACCTGGTACCACCAATGCCTGATCCTTTTGGATATAATGCAGTATTGAATTAAGTTATTTCTTTCTTTCTTTTTTTAAATTGTTAAGTAGGCTCCAAACCCGGCATGGAGCCCAACAACAGGGCTTGAACTCACGACCCTGAGATCAAGTCAGATGCTTAACCAACCAAGCTACCGAAGCACCCCTTGAATTAAGAAGTTTTTCTCACCTGAGAATCTTGGATTTCTTTGATTTCCTTTTATTTTACATTTCAGTGTGTAGTCTTTCTGTAATTTTGGTAAATGGTATATAATGGGGATCTAATTTATTTCCAAATATGTCTGATTTTTTGTTTATTAAACAGTACATCTTTTCCTCTGTTCATATAAAACACTGTCCATAAAATATACTTATTATCTATGTTGGTGTGTGTTTAACCTTTGTATTCTTTTGATCAGTATTTCTCTTCCTTTGCTCTTATATTATTGAGAATAAACTTCAGAATTATTCTTTTTTTTTTTTTTTTTTAATTTGTCAGAGAGAGAGAGAGAGCAAGCACAGGCAGACAGAGTGGTAGGCAGAGGCAGAGGGAGAAGCAGGCTCCCTGCCGAGCAAGGAGCCCGATGTGGGACTCGATCCCAGGACGCTGGGATCATGACCTGAGCGGAAGGCAGCCGCTTAACCAACTGAGCCACCCAGGCGACCCAGAATTATTCTTTTTTAATCTCTCCCTGACTACAGAAGAAATACGTGTGTATACACACATACGCATATTTGTATTTATACATTCATAAACCCATTTGTTGGGATTTTGATTGGCTTTTTCACATTTAGTAGGACAGGACTGACATCTTTGCCAAACTGAAGAACCTGATATTCACTGCACATGTACAGGTCTTTTACATACACTGTTGACTCAGTAAATTCTTATGAAGTACCTGCTTGTGCCTAGAACCTTGTAGGTGTTAGGGACACGGTGAGCAAGGCAGCATGGTACCTAGAGTCATGTTCTGAGTCCAGCATAGTTCTTACTCTGAGCCTAATACTAAGTATTCTGTCTGTGTATGGCTGTTGTGAGTGGGATTTTATTTGTTTAAATCTTTATGTTTTCCAGCTAGCTATTGCTGAGAGATGAAAAAGCTTTCATTTCCCTTCAGGCCTTCTGAGGTCAGCATTTCCTGTTGTGCCAAAAGCACGTCACCACCTCCCTCCCCAAAACAAAGCACACAGGTTTTCCAGACTGCCACCTGCTTCTTGTTAAAATTTGACAGTGACTGAGAATTACAGTTTGATGAGCCACATAAACTCCCGGGGACTTTGTTCAAAATGTAGTTGATGCAGAGGGTTAATTGCTGCACTGATGTGTGGTGTGGAGAATTTTTTGATGTCTGATTTCTTCATTCAGACTTACTAGCCCTCAAGATTTTCTTTGTTCTTGAGCCTCGTTGCCTCCCCAGCTGTCAGTTTGGTTTTGTTCCCGTTTAATTTCATGCCATATTCTCATACGGGGTGGGGGCAGAGCCAAGGGATTTGGCTCAGAAAGGAGGGGGTGAGGAACAGTTTAAAAGAACTCACATCATGGGATGGATTTTTAGTTTTGTGTTCTCTGAAAGCACTCCCTCAAAACGAAACAAGTAATAGAAATGAGAATTAATGCTTCAGTCATCCTGCAGTTTCTAAAACTGTTGTTGTATCGTAGCTAGCAAAACCCTCTAATTGTATGGGAACTTTTTCCCTGGGTTGAGCTCTGGCATCACTATTCATTGATTTCTCCTCCCTTAAGTTGTGCTGATTCCCTGCCTCCCTTGAGCCGTGGGCATCCAGCTCCTGTGTGATGGCTGCCGTGTCCTCTGCGCCTTTAGCATTAATTGTTCGCACGTGTGACGGTGGGGGTTGTGGCAGCTCCTGTTTAATGGAATCTCAGCCTTGTCGCCTGACTCCAAATCCTGTGCTGCTTCCATGCCATCACCCACATGCCCAAACTCCTGAGTACCCCATACAGATCTCAGTGTACTGGCTTATCAAAACCGTGTCAGGGCCTGTAGTTTCTTTCAGCCTCCAGTAGACTGACAGCTTCCTAAATTTACTGGTGTCTCTTGTTTATCTTTAGTTTTCTCTTAAGTTTTTAGGGGAGTCTTCCCATCCTCCTACATTGAAGTGCAGGGTACAGTATGAAGGCGATACAGCAGACTGGCTAAGAATGTGGACTTGGAGTCAGATGGGTCTCAGTTTAACTCACTCACCTGCTCGGTGGCTGGGCAAGTTAGTTTGCTTGTGGGGCTTTTGTTTTTGGTTTTGAGGTTTCCTCGAATGTACAGCAGGGATGCCAATAAAACCAGCCCATAGAGTCATCACGAGACGGAAATGGGATGGTGCCTATCAAGCGTGTTTCACAGTGCCTGGCACAGAGCTTGACGCCGAAGAGCCTGCTGTGGACGTTACTGCTGTGGCTCTTGGTAATAATAATGACCATTGTCTCTAACTACCCTTCTGGTTTTATGGAATCCAGACATACAGCCCTTCGCTTTTGTCTTATGACACAAGCACATTCTAGTCTCCTTTCTAAGTCACTGCCTCTTGGTTTATGTGCTACTGTAGTCCCACGATATTATGCTTCAGCTTGTTGCGTCAAAAAAAAAGAAGAAAAAGGGGAAATCTACACCTGTAATTCCAGGTGTTGATGAGCTGTGGCTTTATAAAAGACAGTGTTTTCAGACTTGGTTCTTTGCTTTGTACATGTCCCTTTTGAGCCTGAGTTGGTCTTGTTTCTCTCCGTGTTATTTCCTCGGATGGTTTCTTTACATGGATTTTCCTTTTTCTCGAGGAAGTCAGGATTATATTGCCACACTCTGTTTTCTAGAGCCATTCCCATCAGAGAGTCCTCTACCTTTAGAATGTCTATCCTTATTCTCTTAACAGTTATTTATCTGAAGTCTTAGGAATCTGATTTCCCAAACTGTGGGCTACTGATAAGGTTTTTGTCAGGATCCTTTATTCTTGACTGCCGTTGGGTCCAGGACAATGTGGTCCTTTACTCACAGTGTTCCTTTTAGTTCTACTTTACCAACCAGTTCCTGCTTGGTGGTCAGATTGGGCCGAGGGTAACATCCCCTTGTGAATTTATTCATTAAACAAATTCATAGGGTAAATAAGGAAGTACGATGTCAGCAGCTGTCCGCGTTACTCTATTTCAATTCTGTATTAATCACATGATTCCTTCATAAAGATACCGTCTGTGTACTTCAATTGAATGGACAGATAGTAATACGTTCCCATAGCTGTTTTAGTTTTATTCTCCTTCATTTTACCTTCTCCCCCACCACGCTTTTCGACCTTGTTTCCACACAGGTATGTGCCTTCTTAGTGATAGTCTGCTTCATTTCCCCATTTTATTTCCCTCTAAAAAGTCCTCAGTTGTTGTCCCCCTGCCCCCACCACAGCTCAGAAACCTTCCTGTGGTTTCTGCGCGTGGCAGTGTGCTGCCCGGGAGAACTGATGGGCCGGAAATGACCAGCCCAGGTGCACAAGGCCTGCCTGTTGGTGCAGTCTGCTTACCATTTTCACGGCACCCCAGAGCAGCTACACACTGACTTGAACTTCGAGTCCTTGTTTAAGAGCAGTACTTAAAGTAGACGTTTGAGGCTCTTACTTGCTTTTCCTGGTCTTATGATTAGATTCAGTGCAAGTAATAACTGGGAAATACTGGAGATTAAGTTGCTCATGCTGTGGGTTCGTGGCTGTTATTTTTGGTTTTGTTTGGTTTTTTGTTTGCTTGTCTTTGGGGGGTGGGGCACGTTTTACAGTGCAGTCTTAGGCGCCTGCCCTGCTGCCCGTATGGACGGGAGGGATTCCTCGCAGACCGCTGTCAGTTGGTCCAAATTTAGAAGTGAGGGATATAAGGCCGCGGGTCAACAGCTTCCTGAGTTGTTTGCTGCTCTCCATTGAAGTATGATTAACACCTGGGCTTTCGTTCGTTTGGGTCCCCTCAGATACACCTATGAGCGAATTGATGGGCGAGTACGGGGAAACCTGCGCCAGGCAGCCATCGACCGGTTCTGTAAGCCAGACTCAGACCGCTTTGTCTTTCTTCTGTGCACCAGAGCGGGAGGCCTGGGCATCAATCTCACAGCCGCCGATACCTGCATCATATTTGATTCAGACTGGAACCCACAAAATGACTTGCAGGTAACCACTAGGATGATTGCTGTTTGCCTTAGCTGCCCCTGCGATCTGAGAACATCCCGACGGGGCCCAGCTTGCTGTAGAGCGTCTGCCCTCCTCGAGCTGTGCTGTCAGCTGGACAGCAGGCTTAGGGCCTTGGGCAGGGGTCAACTGAATGAAAGTCAGTATTGATCTTTCCCACTAATCAGGGAGTGGTTCTTTCATTTTGCTTTAAGCCGAATAGTTTTTCACAGTGGTAGCATCCAAATATAGAATAGAACTACTGTTTATTTTTATTATTCGACATAAAGAAAAATGTTAAGCCTAACTAGTTCTCTAATTCTCAATAATACAGAGTGATTCAGGCATTTTCACTGGTTGGTTTCTTAGATGGTCATATGTCATGTATAGTAAAGGAGACAGATAACCCAAGATTCCATGGCGTGCCCCGGGTGACGGGCACCCTCCCTCCTCCATTTGCTCTCGACTCGGTGCTGCATGCTAGAGTTCATGTGTGCCGGATCGAGACAATTTGCTGACATGCTTTTTAGTTTTAACCAAATTAAATAATTGGTGGCTTTAAGATTATTGTAAAGATTGGAGTTAATACAGTTTTAAAAATAAGCATAAACAAGCAAGAAAATGACAGAGCTAACAGTTCTCTGGGTCAGAGTCCCCCATCTACCCTGCTTCACAGTAAAAACAATGGCCTTCTGGCCACATTGGACACTATGTCAGCCAGAAAGATTCTGACTTGTCAAGAATACCATTTCTATTTATTAAATTTATTCTAAATTGACATCCGTTTTCATGAATGATGAACTCACCCTAAGTGTATATTGTTCCGTGAGATACTTGCCAATACTAGGGTTGTGAGTGTGTAGTGGGGAGGGTGTGGGTAGCTCAAAACCTTTTCCACGATACAGGGGGTCGATGAAAGATGCTTAGAGGCTGCCGTGTCACAAACCTGAAGGCGATTCCCCCAGGGGACCCTGTGAGGGACGGCAAGCCAAGCAGAGGAGCTCAGCTGGGGGCGTTTGAGCTGCTGCCTGGCTCACCACTTCACACACTTTGCCTTTTTCATTTAATGAGTTTCCAAATAAGATTTTGTTTGAAGAAAGCAGTCTACTAGTTGAAAAAATGGCAGTAATTAAATTATTAAATTGGTGACAGTTGGCTAAAATTCAGGGGGCAAAAATCATCTGTAAAACAAACTGTGTGGCACTGTGTTCAGTGTCCAGCCTCAGGGAAAATCAGTGGACATGACTAGTTCCCCGTCAGGCCTCTCTACTGTTGAAGGGATATTTGGGTCAAAGGTGAGTTGCTAGATATAATGAATAATCACTTTTTAAAAGAATAATGTACTTAACACTGGCATAAAAATAAGCAAAAACTAATATTTGATTAGGTAACTAGCAAGAACCTAATTAGGATAGTGATACAGACCAGGTGGTGGGAAGCTATCACCTGTTGGCCAGCCGGTTTGATGTAGTTTTAGTTGGAATTTTAGTGGTTTTAGTAGTTGGAATACAGCCACACCCAAACACGTGTGCTGTCCTGTTACAGTGGCAGAGTTGACTATCACAAGAGACCATAGCTCACAACATCTAAAATATTTACTGTGGCAGACGCTCCCTTAGGTCCTTGTCACACCTGTGAAGCTCTGTGCTCCTTTGCAGTGCTCCCCTATGAGCCTTGGTACCTGGGAGAATGATGGGATGAGAAGCCGAAATTAAGTGGCCAGTTAGAGCCCATGATGGCAAGGCATGCCTGGAGGAATTTCCAAGATGGAAATTGGAAGCATGTAGCTGGCATTTGGAGGCAGGTCATGGTCATGACAAGGACTTGGGGATCACCACGCTTCACCAGGCGAAATCCTGGACGTGACCAATTGCAAATAGGTGCTGATGCCACGAGATGGATCTGGTGGATGAGAGTGGTGGAGCCTAGTGGGGAAGGTGAAGTCATCCAAAGTGATTGCTCCTATAGCAGCCAGAGAGGGTGAGTGGGGCTTTCCGGAAACCAGGTCTGGGGAGAAGGAAGAAGCTTTGCAAAAGCTGTTTTTAATGTCCACTGCTGGGGAGCTGGCATGAGATGAGTAAAAGGAATAGCAGCAAAGTCAGACGGAAATTGGACCGTGTGAGGCTTTTAGTCTGCTGAGTCAGTTTCTGAACTTGCCGTAATGCTCAGCTTCGGTGGAGAAACAAAGACCACCAGCACGGGGCCATCCAGGGTGGGAGCTTGAACCAGGAATGTGGCAGAAGGTAAATGAGTGAGGGTGGCAGTGGCAGTCCCGGGTCCAAGCCAGAGTGAAAATTCCTCAACTCATGGGCCCCCAGACTGGCCACACTGAGTCTTCTAGATCTCCTGCTCTTTGCTCTATTGTTGTTGTTTTCATGTAAAAGTTTTGTGGCTTAGAGGGAACTGTCCTTTTTTTTTTTTTTTTGAAATGTCAGTCAGACTGGGTAGACATGAAAGAACTGGGAAGAGTAATGTTAGGGCAAGGAAGTCAGATCAGTGCAGGGTTTCATGAGGAGTGGGATTGGTGGGCTGTGGAGAAGATGTAACTGAGGAAGGACAGTGTGGTTCTGAGTCACCCACAGAGATCGAGCAAGGTCATGTACTTGTGTGGCCTGGGGAGGAGCATGAGGGCTAGAGGCTGTCCCCAGAACCACAACACATTGAGTGTTCATGTTCTCCCTGCCACATACCTCAAGCCGTGTGCTGTAAATACGATGTAGGGGAGAGAGTCTGGACATTGGGACCATGAGACAATCGTGTGGTCCCCAGCTCTACAGCTAAGTTCAGCTGTGAACATCAGCAAAATGCATTCCTAACCCTAATATTAGAAAACTTAACCGGACTGTTCCCTGGTACTATCCTTCTTTAGTTACATCATGTTTACTTACACATAGTTGTTCACACGTATATACAAAATCTAATATTTTCCACAAAACGAGTGAAAACTTTCAGTCACCTGTATTCTCTATGGTTATTAAAGAACCATAATTCTTGCTCTGATAGAAGATGATTTTATTTCTTTTGGAAGGTGGCCTTGGCACAGAACATTTATCTGTGTGTGGATTGAGGTATATTCTGCCTGATGTAAATATCAGGGCCACAGAAAAAAAGAATCTCATTATGAACAGGGTCTTACGCCCTACCATAGTGGGATTTCAGCAATGCTCCAGAGGCCTCAGTTCAGATGGTAGAATATGTGAGTGTTCACTCTGGTCTCAGACAGCCTGGAAAGATCTGGTGCAGTCTATGGATATCCCCAGGGAGGCCAGCATGGGCAAGCAGTGCCAGTGCTGGGAAGCTGTTTCTTTACTGATTGAAGGCAGACCCTCTCGGGGCCTTGAAAGTGAAGCCAATCTGATTAGGGGAGGCTGGGCTCAGCTAAGTAGGCCTGAGTCCCTGAGGCAGGTCTGCAGACAAATGAGCTTCCATGGCTGGAGAACATCGCTCCTTTCTTTGAGAACTCAGCTAAAAGTCAGACAGCACTGTTACACCTTTTCAGGTGCTTTTTCACTATTGTTGTTGTTAGACACTGTTGTCATTTTTATATAAAAGTTTTGTAGCTTAGAGGCACCTTTATTTTTTGAAATGTCAGTCCAAATTCATCATTTTCTTCTGATCGTATGGCTGGGATTTTCTATGCTTTGGGGATAGAAATTAGGATTAGGAATCACTAAGATTTTTTTTTTTAATCTAGGTCTTCGTAAAACAAATGACATCAGGTGTCTTATGCTCCTTCCTTTGGTCTTGTTAGAGCCTGAGGATTCCAGTAAATTCTGTCCCTCTCTCATGCCTAGATCTGAGCCATCTAAGAAATAGACACAGAAGTACAACAGAAGATCAGAAGATGGTCTGTAGGGGCGCCTGGGTGGCTCAGTCAGTTAAGTGTCCGACTCTTGATTTTGGCTCGGGTCGTGATCTGAGGATAGTGAGATCTGTCAGGCTCCATAGTCAGTGCAGAGTCTGCTTGGAGATCTTGCTCTTCCTCCCTTTCTCGCTAAAATAAATAAATAAATAAAATCCTTTAAAAAAAAAAAAAAGATCAGCTCTAATCAACTGTGAAGGTGGATTAGATGACACAGCTTGACCTGTAGCCAGAAAGATCTCTCAGACTCTTATACTTACACACCCTCCCCCTAAGGTTGACCAGACCCACAGAGAGCTGCTGGCGGCCGTCTACAGACAGAGGCTGCCCCCCCTCACCCCAAGGCTCACTGGACCCACAGATAGCTGCTGGTGGCCGTCTGCGGACAGAGCCCACCGTTGCAGGGCTGCCACTGATGGAAGAGCGTCTGCGCTCCTCAAGAGAGGAGGGGAAGGAGCAAGTCTACAGGCGCTCACTTTGGTTTCACTGATAAGCCCATCTCCTCCATTTGGAAGACGGACAAGGAGAAGGAGGGTTGAGAGCAGATACTCCCTCTGGAAGCACGAAGATGGGGACCTAGGACTTCTGCTCTGTGAGCCTGGCAGCACTTCCCTCCCACGGCTCCCTGTCACCCCATCCAGAGCAGTGAAGTTCATTAGGATCTAGGATAGGAGCCAGGCACTACTTAGGAATAAAGGGAGAATCAAGGTGCACCGGAAGGACCACACCCATCTCACAGGTGAACCCACTCAAGGTCCCTTTAACAGGCACATCTTACCTAGAGGTATCCGGTAAATGCCACGTCTTTTCTCAGACCTTGAATGTGTCAGTGTTAGCTTCAATGCATATAAGACAATCAAGAACATAAGTTCACTCTTTCTCGCCTTCATTTGGGAGGCACAGCTGTGAGCCAGTCCTGGTACGTCAGGTTTCCTGGAGCACCAAGGTTAAGAAATAGCAAAGAGTATTGACCATAGCCTGAACATGAAAATGAGCAAAGACAAGCGGGTTTCCTTTCTTCTGGTTTGCAGGAAGCCAGTAGTATTGCTAGCTGTGAGAGCAGAGATCAGCCTTGTGGGAATAATAGGGTACCACACGTCCCCTCACAGAGGCCACCGACACCTTGCTTTCTTATGGCCTTGTGACACCTCAGATGCTCCTCTGGGAACTTTTTGCTCTTTTGGGCCAGAGTTCCTGAGGACCGGACAGGGCTCAGGGTCACCGTGGTGGGGCCATATAGTTCCCTGTCCCTCCTGTTGATGAGGTCCCTGGAAGGAGGGTTCAGAAAGCATGGGAGCAGAGCTGCTGGCAGAGGGCACAGCCCCAGGGGAGTGTGACAGCTACCTGTCCACAGCATTTGGGAAGGGAGAGAGAATCCCCTCAGGAGCCAGAGCCCTTTCCACAGTCTGTTCCCAGGGGCCTGACGCACTGCTCCAAGAAGGGAAAGTTGGCAGGTCTTCTCGGCCTCTTCCTCCATGGCTGCACATTGCCGGCACCAGATCTGTTAACAGTATGTAGGCCCGGACCTCGGAGGGCTAGATCCACTGGCTTTGCTTTTCTTTACTGGAAGAAGGTTGGGAATTTGTGAATGTTCTGTTACATGGTCTATGCATTCAGTATTTGCTGAACACTGGGGCACGCCAGGCTGTTCACAGGGCTGGAGACACAGCAGTGAGCAAGACCAGTGGTTAGTGCTCTCATGGAGCTTTCCTTTCAGTGGGCTGACAAGGAAAACTAGATGAGGTAGTTGCAGATCGCCATCCTTGTTACGAAGAAGTTAAACAGACTCAAAAGATAAGAATGGTGGCGGTTGGTGCCCTATCCTAGAGTGTGGTCTGAGAAGCCTTCCTTAAGAAAGTGACATCTGAGCAAACACCCAAGTGAGGGGTAGCATCTCAAATCTGAGATCAGAAGGAAGAATGTTCCAGACCAAGGGAACAAAAGGTGGGAATGAGCATAGGTGGTGCCCCTGGGGCAGCTGGAGAGGGCACTGAGGACACACTACCGGCTGCAAATAGTCCTGTCTCTCCTTCCAACGTCCCCTTCTTTTCGCTCCCCACTTTTTTGGCTGCCCTGAAGCACCCTTTCCCCATGCTATTCACGCTTCTCTCCTGTGCTCAGCCTGCTCTTAGAGGACTTTTTGACCCATTCAGTGAGCCCTAGACAGAAGCCAAGCCCTGGGGAGAAAGCAGTGCTCAGGACTTCGGTTTGGGTGATAAATTGAGTCACACAGTAGAAATGGAGTGGGCAGGTATCTGTGCTATTTCCCAAAAATGTTTACATTTTAAGAGAGGATCATGCCTTTCCCAAAGGAACAAATTTGGAGCTAGAAACTTCTGTTCCAAAGCAGGCCTGCAGAAGAGATGGTTAAGGTAAGGCAGCACCCAGCCCACCTGATTCCTACTTCAGGGAGAGCTGCTGGCCCTCTTTTGCAACAATAGTTGGCCAGTGGATGCAGACTTTTAGAGTGCCAGGAGAGATGTAAAGTTGCTGGGCCTGAAATAAAATATTGGGGCAAAGAAGGTGGGCTGGGAAGCCATGCCAGCACGTTAGATGGGGTCGGGCTCAGGCCGTTGTTTTTGTCTTCTCTGAGACGTACATGTCCACTGAGAACTAAGTAGTGTTGTAAAGTATTAGAGGAAATGTACTTTTAAAATGTAGGTCATGATTTGAAAAAGTTGATAAGGGTCAAGAGAGGAGTCAACATTATGCTTGGTTCTTTGTACCACTTCTTTAATTTTTATGTGACCATACAAGGTTATGCCACATTCTGGATTTGGAATCGACAACAGCTAAGTCAAGGGCTGGTACTGGTTTGAAATCTGTTACTGTTCAGTTCTCCTGCTCCCGGACTTCTTCCCGTTGCAGTCACCGGGATCTGTGCCTGGTTGTTTGTTTCTAATTTTCGGAACGTCACTGCTTGTTTCTTGTAGGCCTGTCTTTGTTCACTTCAAACATATTAAATCATAAAGAACAAATCCTGAGCTGGCACATCATGCAGGAGAGCACAAGAGCTCTAGAATTTTCCCATGGTGCTCCCCGCCCCGTCCTTGGGGCCTGCTCTGGAGGTTCTGCACCGACGCCTTTGCTGAGGGTCGTGTTTGCACGCCATCTCAGTTGCTGCCCTGGTTCTGAGTGTTCCTTCGTTTACCACGTTGTTTTCTGTGTGAGTTCTGGTTAGGGAAATGAGGACTGCCATTGGGGGTTAACTGTAAAAGGATGAGTATCTTAAATGTGACAGGGCTCATCCTCTTATCTTTCAGGTAAGTCCTCTTGGGAGAGCATATATGTATCTTCTGGTGTCATTTAGCTGCTTGTGACAGTGTCCCCCACCCCCTGAAACAGATATGTTTGTCTCCACTAACGAGGAATCTAGAGATGGGTAGTCCAAGGTAAGGTGGCATTACGGTGTCATCAGAGCCCCACATTCCTCTGTCTCTGTCCCACCATCCTCAGGGAATGCGAATTATATCCTCTTTGTTCCGAGATGGATACTGCAGGAAGGATAGGGAAGCTTGTGAAGCATTCCTCGGGAGACCAGAACCTTCCCAGGTATCCCCATAGACTTCTGCTGCATCTTACTGTCCAGAGTGTTCCTTATCATCCCTGAGAGGCTGGAGATGGTTTCAGGTGGACACGCTGCTGCCCTCTGCAAGGATCAGGGTTCTAGGAGTGAGGTATAAAGGGAATGTAGATACCAGGAAGATAATTAGTGGTGTCTGCAGCATTCCTGTATTGGACCTGTGCTCAGAACATTTCTTAAACTCCCTCTTGTAATTCACCTTCAACGTCAGATGAACCAGAGAAAGAAAATCAGTGTCAGTACTTGTGGCCACATATTAATAATGCTTTACACATTCCACATGCCATATTATTACCTTGATCACTCCCATCAAATCTTCTAATAGACCTACTGCCACTAAAGATATTGAAAGGAGATATGACAACTAATTATAATAGCCAAAGGCTCAACAACTTAGCTGTCTAGCAATAGAAGACTGATTGACTAAGCCATGGTATTTTCAGCTTTCATAAAAGAATGAGGAATGTGTCTAGTCTCTTGAGTATATTTTTGGGTGGGGGGGGGAGATAAGGTGGAAAAAGTATGTATAGCATGCTAGCGTTTATCTAAAAAAAAAGCTGTGTGTGTGTCTTGTCTCTTTCTGCCCTGCCTCCCAAAGGAAAGATAAAACAAACAAAAAACGCTTTATTTTTAAATTGTTACCTATAGGGGGAGTGAGGGAACAGCATGGAAGTGACAGGGATAAAAGCTACTTTTTTCAAACATGCCTTTTTGTATATTTGACTGTGGAAGCACCCTAAGTATTTTATAACATTATAAAACAAAATTAATTTTTAAAAACTTTTTAGTGTCCGGGGTACCTGGGCAGTTCAATCAGTTAAGCATGCGACTCTTGATCTCAGCTCAGGTCTTGATTTCAGGGTCCTGAGTTCAGACCCTGTCCTGGGCTCCACACTGGGTGTGGAGCCTACTTTAAAAAAAAAAAAAGAAAAAATGTTAAAAAGCTTTTATTCTGAAATGATTTTAAACTTAAAAAAACGTTGCAGAATATTGCAGAGTTCTAGGACCCTTCACCTAGCTTTCCTTAATGTAACATTTCATGTTACCATAACCTAATTATTGAAACCAGAACATTAACATTGACACAATAATCTATCCACCATGTCCATATTCCTTCAGTTTCCTAGAAATGTTATTTTTCTGGTTGGGGATCCAATGCACACTCTCCTATTTCCTTTAGAAATCCTGACTCATTAGCCTCCTTCAGTTGCGACAGAGCCTGTCTTTCCTTATCTTTCATGACCTTGACACTTTTGAAGGGTTCTGACCAGCTGACTTTCCATTTGTGTCTGCCCAGTGTTTTGTTTTGATCGGATTTGAGGTTATGCATTTTCAGCAAGAATATCATAGAAGTGATGTCATGTCCTCAGTGCATCATTTCAGGGGTACATGGGTTAATACTATTACTGCTTGTGATGTTAACCTTGACTACTTGGTCAAGGTGGTATCTGCCAGGTTTTTTCATTGTAAAGTAACTATTTTATTTTAACTTTTAAACTTAATTAGTATCTTGGGAGGAGATATCTTGAGACTCTGTAAATATCCTGTTTCTCACCATACTTTCGCCTGTTAATTTTAGCATCCATTAGTGGTTTTGCCTTCAACAGTTACTACCATGGGGTTTGGCTCCTCGTAATTTTCTATTTCTGTCATTTCCTTTACACTTATTAATTGGAACCCTGTAGAGAACAGCTCCTTCTCCCTCTTTATTTCCTTATACCAGTATGGACTCATTTTATTTATGGCTTATAATCTCTTACTCTCAGTATTTATTTTGTTCATACTTGGTCATGAGGAGCTCCTTCCGGTTGGCTCCTGTGTCCTTTCGACATGCCCCCATCAGTTTTTGAGCACTTCCTTTCTAGCCCCACAAGATGTTCAGGCTCCTATTGCATTTTTCCTGCCACAGCCGTAAAATTGACAGTTCTTCCAAGGATCACAGATTCCTTTCATGCAAGAATGGCATTTAGGGGGGTGCCTGGGTGGCTCAGTGGGTTAAAGCCTCTGCCTTCGGCTCGGGTTATGATCCCAGGGTCCTGGGATCGAGCCCCGCATTGGGCTCTCTGCTCGGCAGGGAGCCTACTTCCTCCTTTCTCTCTCTGCCTGCCTCTCTGCCTACTTGTGATTTCTCTCTCTGTCAA
>ML107329.1:16468-42787 GCA_003697995.1 Taxidea taxus jeffersonii
AAAAAAAAAAAAAAAAAGAATGGCATTTAGGGGCACCTGGGTGGCTCAGTCAGCTAAGCGTGTGACCCAGGTCATGGGTCCTGGGATCAAGTCCCATGTTGGGGTGGGTGTCCTTCCCAGTGGTGAATCTGCTTATCTCCCTCCCCCTGCTCGCTTGCTCTCTCTCGAATAAATAAATGAATCTTTAAAACAAACAAAAATGAATGGCATTTAGCCACCAAGATCTGGCTACAAGGCGTGCCCACTGCTGCTAGCTTCTAGACTCTCTGAGCAGACAGAGCTAGGCTATGCACATACGTGTACTTGACACAAGCACCTACACCACACATCCTTACTTCTTCCTATCTGTCTACCCTCAATGGGTGCTGATTCCAGTCCAACAACACAGGATTCACTCCAGCCTTCCCCTCTTCCTTCTTTTTAACTCCTTTCTCTGACTGTGAGAAGTTTCAGTCTCATAATAACACAGTATATTTACTCATTTGTTCAATCCTAGTATGTACATAAAGTCATTGCAGAATTCCTAACCCATATTCTGTGAAACATAGATAAATTTACCACCATATAATATATGGTAGTAGTAGTGGGTTGGTTTTTTTGTACGTTTGTCATTAGTCTTGCGGTATATAATCAAAATACCATTTTCCAAAGTTACCTGGTTAGGTTTTCTTCTTTCCCACTCCCTTCATTATGGTTAAACTAATGGGGGGGGGGTTGTGGAATCAGTCCTTAAAATGCAGAAGCAAAATGAAACCATTGAATCTAGCTGTATATCAAGGGGACAGTGTAACCCCAAGGGAGAAATTATTTCAAATGTTTTATTTAATATTTTTGACATTTTCATTTTGATATAATTTCAGTTTGCAGATTCAGTATAGCCTTTATCCAGATTCACAAACTCTTTACATTTTGCTCCATTTGCTTTATAATTTTGCCCTCTCGCTCCCCTACTTCTCTGAGTACATATGTATACTTAAACAGATGTGTGCACACACCATTTTTGGTCTGAACCATTTGAGAGTAAGTTGCCTCCCAAGTACTCTAGTGTGTATTTCCTAAGTGCAAGGACATTCTCTTCTTTAACCACAGTTTAGTTCTCAGAATCAGGAAATAAGAAAACGGTCTTCAATCCACAGTCCGTATTCAGATTTATCATTTATTTCAGTGTCCTTTATAGCCACTCTTCCCCCAGTCTGAAGTCCATCCAGTCCAGGAGCACCTTACTGCCCCTATCTCTTTAGTCTTCTTGAGTCAGAAGAGTTCCTCCGTCTTTCATTTTATTTTACAACCCTGTGTTTTTAAGGAGTACAGGCCAGTTTTACATATTCTCCCTCCTTCTGTGTTTCTGTTTCCTCAGGATTGGATTTGGGCTTAGTAATACCACTGAAGTGATACATCCTTCTCAATATATCACATCAGGAGAAACATGATGTCTGTTTGTGTGATAATAGGCACTTGGATATCTTAGTTAAGGGGTATCTACCAGATGTCCCCACTATAAAGTTGCTGTTTCTTCCTTTGAAACTAATAAGCAATTTTGGAGAGATACTTTGAGACTGTGTAAATAAATATTTTTCTGCGCTTTGTTACTCGAACTCTGTTAGTCATATTCTACTATAAGAAAGTTTTCCCTTTTTTCTCCCATTTATTTATGTCATCATGTACTCATGGGTTCTTTTTTCATTCAGTGGGCTGTATTCCACTACTGTGTTTATTTTGATACTCAGATCATCCTGGACGTAGCCAGTAGTAAACCTCTTCAAGTTGATGGTATTATTTGGGTATGTCTCCATCCTTCTTTGCCCACTTCCTTACACTCTGTCACAATAATATGTTTGGGGCTCATCCTGTACTTTTTCTGCCCCCAGCCCTGGGATTAACTACTTCTCTCACATGCCTAGGTTTTGTCTTAATGGAAAATATATTTAGAAACCAAGATCTGGGAGTGAGTTATGGCCTTTGCTGCTGGGATTCTGTTGCTCCTAGGCGCATTTGGTGAACATACCTAGAATACAGACACACAGAGCATATAAATGCACATAAATACATGATATGCTGTCATTTGTATGTGTATATATACACATGTATAATAAACCTATAAATACACATATATCCACATCTGTTTCTAGACCTATACGTTTGTGTATGTTTATGTCCACACAGGCACATACCTAACCACGAGTTAATGCTAAAATGTCTCCAAATCCATTCTAATACCACAATTACTGTAGTGTTTTTTTCTTTATAGATTTATAACTTCCTTCTTCAACAGTGGAACCCTAATTTCTGTTTTCCTCAGTATATTTACCCATTTCCTCAATCCTTATATTACATAGAAAGTAATTTCGTATTTTCTGACCCTACCACTGGGCAAAAAAAGAAATCAACCTGCCACTGTGTATTTAAAACACTGTAATTTGAGTGTACATACTTAGTGGGATATAACCCTGAGAGGAGGAAAACAAAAATCTTGCATTGTTTTTAGTATATGTTTTGAGGAAATCATAATAATACAGTTTTTCTGAGACTTACGTAAATTGTGGGATAAATCAAATGAATAATGATATTGGTGTGGTTGAGAATTGAGCCTTTTGACATGGTTAGAAAGAGATATAGGTGTGTGATTGGTAAAGTTAGAATCCCATGCTTTTAAGTTTGGACTATAATTAATGATATGATCTTATGATATATTTTGTCATATATGCACATGGTTGTATACACTATACACACACACACACACACACACACACACACTTCTGAATTGGCCTAGAAACAGTGACCTAATAACAAGGAGCACCTCTAGAGCATCCAGACTCTCACTGAAAGAAATCAGGACTCCCAGGAATATCGTGGCCGACTCCAGGTCTGGGCAGGAAATCTACAGTAGGAACATGGAACATGTCATACCAGAAAGCAAACACAAATAGCCTGTCCATATCTATTTCTTTTTATGTGTATATATATGTGCGTGTGTGTGTGTATGTGCGTGCACGTGCGCACGCACGCCCCCCTTTAACCATGGGCTCATATGGATACCTCCAAATCCATTTTAACACCAGAGTTTATTCTCATCATTCTCCTTTTTGTATTCGACTGGATCATGTCAAAAGAATTCAGGAGGGGCGCCTGGGTGGCTCAGTGGGTTAAAGCCTCTGCCTTCAGCTCAGGTCATGATCCCAGGGTCCTGGGATCGAGCCCCACATCGGGCTCTCTGCTCTGCGGACAGCCTGCTTCCTCCTCTCTCTCTGCCTGCCTCTCTGCCTACTTGTGATCTCTGTCTATCAAATAAATAAATAAAAAATCTTTAAAAAAAAAAAAAAAAGAATTCAGGAGCCACCTTGAAATTTCCCACAGGAAAAAGAGTTAACAGCAATGGGATAAAACATAGCATATATATTTAAGTGTATAACCTCATTGTGTTCTTTAAAAAATAAATAGAAGGGACGCCTGGGTGGCTCAGTTGGTTAAGCGGCTGCCTTCGGCTCAGGTCATGATCCCAGCGTCCTGGGATCGAGTCCCACATCGGGCTCCTTGCTCGGCAGGGAGCCTGCTCCTCCCTCTGCCTTTCTGCCTGCCTCTCTGTCTGCCTGTGCTCGCTCTTTCTAATAAATAAATTTTTAAAAAAAAAATCTTAAAAAAAAAAAATAGAAAAGTCTTCATTGGTCACTTCTAGAGGATATTATTTTGGAAACTGATTTAAACGAAGAGAAAGAAGGGGCACCTTGGTGGCTTAGCCAGTTACATGTCTGACTCTTGGTTTTAGCTCCGGTCCTGATCTCATGGCTCATGGGATCAAGCCCCACGTTGGGCTCCGCAACCAGCAGCATTCTCTCCCTCTGCCCCTTCCCCTACTCATGCATTCTCTCACTCTCTCTCTAAAATAAATAAATTTTTAAAAAATAAATAAAGAATCAGGCATTTAGCTTGTCTTTTCTATAGGAACTGAACATCAGGGTAACCAAAAAATTGGTGAGGGATTGTAACCTCTAATGAAATAGTGGATCTAGCCAATGATTATCACTCAGAGAAAGACAATCAGACATCGTACGCCTCCTGATGGAAATCCAAAAACCACCAAGAAAAACACTTGCCACAAATCAAATCTTAACCGGATCAAGTCTCAAGATGTACAGCTCCCAGTTTAGAGGAAATACAGGGAACAGAGGAACTTGTTCAGTGACACAGCCAGAATGCAGGTGGCAAAATGTGGATGGTTAGAAGCTAGAGGACAGAAACCTGGTCTCTCCAGCAAAAAAGTTGCATTTGAGGGGCGCCTGGGTGGCTCAGTCGTTTGGAAGGCAGCTATGCTAACCACTATACCACCAATGCTGGCTCAGTCATTTGAACATCTGACTCTTGATTTTGGCTCAGATCATGATCTCAGGGTCATGAGATCAAGCCCCATGTCAAGCTCCCCACTCAGTGCAGAGTCTGCTTGTCCCTCTCCCTCTGCTCCTCCCCCCTTTAGCACTCTCGTGCTGTCTTGCTCTCTCTCTCAAATAAATAAATAAAATATATTTTTTTCAAAGTTGTATCTGAAAAAGGGAGAGGTCAAAAAGCAAGGAGTGTCTATAGATTGAAAGAGACTTGAGATCTATCAACCCGCTACAACATATGGGCCCTATTTTCATCCTGATCCAAACAAGCAAACTTAATATGCCTCTGAGATAAGCAGGGAAATTGGGACACTGATGAGATGCTTCCTGCCAAGTTTTCATATTTTGAAGTGTGGCAATGGCAAAGACCAGAGTCCTTATCTTTCGAATTATACATTAAGTACATAAAGATGAAACCCGAGGATCCCTAGGATTTGTTTCACTAATAGTCTTAGAGGATGGAGGCATGGTAGAGATGAGAAACGCTTGTCCATAAGAGATCTTTCTACTTTTCTCTACTGTTGTCTCTGTGTGAAAATTTCTTTCTAGTAAAATGAGAGAGTGGTGCTGCTAGCTCTGAAGCATTTGCCCAGAGAGTGGGACAGGATCCTGGGAATGAGTGCCTACGCTCAGATGGCAAGCTAGGGAGGGTGGGAAGCCATGTCCTTCTCATCACTTTATCCCAGCATATGGTAGTCACTCAGTAAATAATGGTGTGAAGAAATGAGTGAGTTTGAAGGGGCAGCTGACATCTGGGTGAATTTTGTTCCAAAACTTGTCCCGTGACTCATAACTGTGAGAGCCAGCCACTCACACAACATGGTATTTAAGTGTTTCCCTGTTCCCTTGGGCTGCTGCCATTATATCTGGTGACATGATGTGTATGACCTTCCCTCCTTCCCAGGCTCAGGCCCGTTGTCACCGGATAGGCCAGAGCAAGGCTGTGAAGGTGTATCGTCTCATTACTCGGAACTCCTACGAGCGGGAAATGTTTGACAAGGCCAGCCTGAAGCTGGGCCTGGACAAGGCTGTTCTTCAAGACATAAACCGAAAGGGCAGCACCAATGGAGTGAGTATGACAGTACCTACCCAGGGTCCCCAAGAAGCACTCATCACACAGCCGAATCTTCCTTCCTGGAATCTTCCTTCCTACAGCTGTTTAGAGATTCACTTTCACTAAATGGAGTCAGGTCACATGTCTTTGTTGAGTCATTCCCCACAGCAGAAAGTAATTCTGGGTCAGGTGTCCACATTTTACAGAGGCGTGAAGGAAATATTTAGGCGCAGTGATGGGGTAGGATCGCCCAATGTGCATCAACATTTCAGTAAGCAGAGTTTCCAACTGTGCCCATTAGAAGTCAGTAGATCTTAACACTTAACACTCTAAATATCTCTTGTCACCATATGCTCCAGACTTTGAGCCTCCTGAGGGTATAGTGGGACCTATTTTATCTGTATCCCGCATGGTCCTTAACAGCACTTGGCATATTAAAGGTATTCCATGCATGATGGTCCATAAAAAAAATGAATGAATAAATTAGCAGCTTGCAATATGGCAGTTAATAAAATCTCTTTCCCCCTCCACGGGGATGAAAAGTTGCAGCTAAGATTCCTAAATCATATTAAATTTTAGGCCAAAAAAGCAGAGTATCTCCTTAATCTCTGGACTCAGGGCATCAAAGGTTGGGAATTAAAACCTTCTAAATGAGTTGTCTTCAGCCTAGATGTTCTATATCCTCTTAGCCGTGCATATGTTGCTAAGTATAGTACTTGAAGTTACCAGTGCTGGAAGTCATGGAATTCCCTCTTGTGATTGATAGAAAGAGAACCAGATTCTTAATGAGAACCAGGAAAGGGTGTTTTGAACTCCCATTTCCTGTTTTCAACAAGCAGTTGAGAGGATCACACTTGGCACAGGATCTTTTCTTTAGTTGAGAAATGACATCATTTCCAATACTCATGTATTTATTTAATAATGAATAAGTCATCATTCTTTAGCTCGTTTAGTACATCTGGAGGTTTTTAAAGATACAGACTCCAACTAAAACATTAAATATATCCTCTTCATGGTACGTAGTTTCAATAACTTGTGACATTTGATAGTAACTAATGTCCTGAGGAATGTCAGGGCCACTGGGTCATGTACTGGCTTTTATTCCAGAGCTCCCCATCGGAGATTATCTGCCTGCCTTCCCCATGGTTTTCTTGAGGGTCTTTATCTGGGCTTCAATTTTCTCTTTCTTTCTTTCTTTAAGATTTTATTTATTTATTTGACAGAGAGAAATCACAAGTAGGCAGAGAAGCAGTCAGGCGGGCAGAGGGAAGCAGGCTCCCTGCTGAGCAGAGAGCCCGATGCAGGGCTCGATCCCAGGACCCCGAGATCATGACCTGAGCCGAAGGCAGAGGCTTAACCCACTGAGCCACCCAGGTGCCCTGGGCTTTAATTTTCTAAAACTTGTAGCCCCTATCTTTATTCTTCTGACGTGCGGTTAGTGGAGGAAGCATGTACTGAATCATGAAGGCCAGATTTGAGGCTGTTTCTCTCCTGTGCATTTTCCACTTTGTGAGTAGCCTTTGGTGACCTGTCCAGGTACAACAGCTCTCAAAAATGGAGGTAGAGGACTTGCTCCGGAAAGGCGCTTATGGAGCTTTGATGGATGAGGAAGATGAAGGCTCCAAGTTCTGTGAAGAAGACATAGACCAGATTCTGCAGAGAAGAACCCACACCATCACCATCCAATCTGAAGGGAAAGGGTCTACTTTCGCCAAGGTATGGCACCTTCTGTCCAGAGTCCATGTGTTCAGGGTGGGAGCAGAGAGAAAGCTATTCTTTGATCATCGCTGGCCAGGCCTTGTTTTCTCTATATGCAGACTATTGAGATTTTCTACACATGTGTTTTGTATGAGACTAAAAATGCAGGTTCTTGGGGGGGATTCTGAGTGACGAGCCAGAAGCTGTATAGAAAGAAAACAGCACTCCTGACTTTGGGAGCTGATCTTCAGCAGACAGGAAAGACACTTTGGTTTACAGCTTTGCACTGTTCACTCTTCACAAAGACGGCTCTGACAGCTTTGAGTACCCCTCTGCATTTCCTCATAGAGCACTCCTTGACCCCTGTCCAAGCCCTGCAATTCCGATGAACATTCCATTCTCCAAACTGAAGCAAGCGTTTTTGCTCATTCCATGAGAAAAGAGATGTTAGTCTAGATTCCCATCTGCTAGTCTAGGTGCCCCTTTCCTCTGCCCTTCAGTTCACTGGATTTCGGATTTAACTAATGAGACTTACCAGATCACTCTCAGGTCCCTGACCACAGGCTCGGGAGCTTTGTGGCCTGTGTCATTGACTTACATAGGACTTCTTCAGTGGGACAGCCTGTGCGTTACAGGTGCCCCTCATCTCAGTGCACCTCACACTGCCCAACTCGGTGCCCTTCCTGTAGCAGTCACTTGGAAAGTGGTGAGCTGAAAGAAAGATCCCATCTAGGGAAGCTGGAAGAAGCCGCCCTTTCGCAGGGAACTGGACACCAAGTGACACATTGCCATTGTGTTCCAGGGGCTTTCTCTTGCTTCCAAGTTTCAGTTCTAAAAAATGCTACACGTTGAATTTGTAATTTCCGTACCCAATCTTTAGAACAGTATTTTTTTTTTTTTAAGATTTTAGTTATTTGCGAGACTGAGCACACAAGCCAGGGGAGGGGCAGAGGAAGAAGCAGGCTCCCCGCTGAGCACAAGCCTGTTGCGGGACTCGATCCCAGGACCCTGGGATCATGACCTGAGTCAAAGGCACAAGCTTAACTCACTGAGCCACCCAGGTGCCTGTAGAAAAGATCAGTCTTGAGATTTTCACATTCATTTGGGAGGCTCTGTTGGGGTTTTGGTTTCGAACGCAGCTACAGCATACTTGAGATTCTGGTACGTTTGCAATAACATAGGTGGTGTTACCAGTTTGTACTGTGTTCAAGTGCAGTTTACTGACTTTTGTCATCTCCACAGGCTAGCTTTGTGGCTTCAGGAAACAGGACAGATATTTCCTTAGATGACCCAAACTTTTGGCAGAAATGGGCCAAAATAGCTGAATTGGACACTGAGGCAAAGAATGAAAAGGTACGGTACCAAGAATGTTCTATTCCATCACAATTTCTGTGTATCTCATAGGACCATAAGTTCCTAAACAGCTCAAGTCATTATTCAGTCCTGAGCCTTAGGTCATACGTAAGCTGCTGTATGTAGCATACTTAAAATACACCTGACACATAGACAGAGCTTGATGGATGTTCGCTGTTAAAATTTTAAGATGACCTAATGGAACATGCAGTCGTCTGGGCACCCGGGAAATTTGACAAAGGCAGTTAGAACTGGAACTGGCCACACACAGGTCAAGTTTAGCTCTGACCCAAGCCAGCATCCCGTCCTTGGCATGTGACTGTCTCACCTCTGCTTCCGCACTTCCTGTGACGGAAACTTTGCCTGTGACAGGTACACTGGAGGAGACACATCGGGAGGAAGGGGTTTGTTGGTCTCCCCTCCATTCTCCCTGTAGCTGAAGTTCTTCTACTTCTGAACATGAGAAAGAGACTAGCCCCGGAACAAAACCAGAGTCTGACATCAGCCCGCCTCTGACTGTGTGCCTCTGGGCAAGGCAGTTGACCCCACTGAGATAAGTGAGCAAGACACGGGACAAAGGGAAGTGGTGATGTCCCCTGGCAGAGTTGGCGATAATATTTGTGAACACACCTGGCCAGCCTGTGGGAGGCACCCCTCATATGTTCGTCTCATCCCTTTCCTCCATCCCTGGCCCTGTCACCTCACATCCCTTTCTACTTGTCTTCACTGGCGGCTGTTGAACTGTAGACCCACAAGCCCGGGAGACAGTCCCTGCGCATAGCTGGCTCATCCAGTAACCAGCACCCAGCCTTAACCCCGCCCTGGGGTCACTGGAGCTGGCCCGGTCCACCCTCTTCTCTTCAGTAGGAGGAGTCTGAAGTCCCTTAAGTAACCTGTTCAGTAACACCTGTTGTACCAGGTCACAATCAAGAAGTTACTGTGCGTGCTGGACGGTGAGCGAGGACGGGGAGCAAAAGCTTGTCCTAGAGACGTTTAGAAGCAGCCGGAGTGTGCAGGACGGGGAGCAAGGTGACTGAAGCAGGGGTGACACCACAGTGTATCAGGGCTACACAGACTTTTGGGAGCTGAGCTGAGCTTTGCGAAGAGGTGCAGTGGGGAAGGGGAAGGATAAGGAGCAGGAGCTAATGGGGTCTGTTAAAAGAGAGGATGGTCTGGCAGGGGAGCCACAGGAATGAGCAGAGAGAGGATCGTGGGCTGGGCATCATGTCTTCAGTGAAAAACAGAAGGTTAGCAGTTCGTGCCCATGGAAGGCAGAGAGTAAAGAAGCCAAGAAATGTGTGTGCCTTCAGAAAGCTGCTGAGCAGGTGGACTGGTCCAGCTCCTCCTGTCTGCAGAGCGCAGGCTGTCTCAGCATGCTGGGCCGAACAGCTGGGGTGTGTCACTGCAGCCTTTCTTGGCAAGAGCGGACCGCCACTCTGGCACTGGGGGGCCTTGCTCGCCATACCTGCTCTGCTAGCAGGACTGCAGAAACACCAGGTAGTGGTGGACAGTGCTGGCCGCTTGGGGGAACCTGCCATGTCCAGTGAGTCTCCGAGAATCCCCTCTGCTTGTCGTGGGCATGGCAGATGTACTGGGAAGAGCCTTTCTTGCTGGAGGGTGAGGCCGCGCGTGGTTTTTCTATCGGGTGTGTCCTCAGGACCCAGCACTGGCCATAGGATATGCGTGTGCATTGTGATGGGGATAGAGCAAAGAAGGCCTCTGTCCCCAACCGTCCTGTCTGTTTCTAGGAGAGCTTAGTGATCGACCGGCCTCGAGTGAGAAAGCAGACCAAACACTACAATTCCTTTGAGGAGGATGAGCTCATGGAGTTCTCCGAGCTAGACAGTGACTCGGATGAAAGACCCACGAGGTCCAGACGCCTCAATGACAAAACTAGGCGCTACCTCCGAGCTGAGTGCTTCCGGGTGGAGAAGAACCTGCTCATCTTTGGGTGGGTATTGGCTTGCCTGTGTGTGACTGTTCTCCAGTCCCTGAGATGTATCCAGCTTGTCTCCCCAGTCACCTCCAAGAGCTCTGGGCTGATGGACGGTCTGTTAGAGCAGGAGAGAACTGTGCTTTTTGCCCATGGCCCCCTCAGTCATTGTATACTCTGCTGCCGTATTTGTAGACGTGCCATCGTTTTCTCGTGTGCTTGTCACAGCAAATCTCTGTTCCTAATTCGCTGCCTGGTACTGATTTCCTGCTTTCCCCTGCAGGGACGTGTGAGGAGTCCATGCCACAGATATTGCAGTTAGGCATGATTCGTGCAGGGCTCTGGTTCTGATAGAAGTCGAAGGTTTAGCTTCTGGGACTTTACCATTGCTTTTGAATAGTGCAGCTGGACTCTCTTAATTCCAGATTTATTCCCTGCTCTGGATAGTTGCATCCCTCCCTTGTTAACATCCTGGTGGCCATAGGAAGCTCTCGGTGTCCAGGTCACCTTACTGACATTTGGTGGGCTACAGCATGTGGTCCTTGAAGGCCTTTCAGGGCAAAGCCCTCCAGGTGATTAGTAGACCTGACAGAGGACGAGAAGCACCCTTGGTTCCTGTTTATCCTGCAGTGTTGAGGGCACGCGTGCCCTTCCTCCCTCCAACGCCCTTCTGTATTTCCACTCTCAGCTGGGGCCGGTGGAAGGACATTCTGACTCACGGGCGATTCAAGTGGCATCTGAATGAGAAGGACATGGAGATGATTTGCCGGGCCCTGCTGGTATACTGTGTCAAGCATTACAAGGGGGACGAGAAGATCAAGAGTTTCATTTGGGAACTGATCACACCTACCAAAGATGGGCAGGCCCAGACCCTCCAGAACCACTCAGGTGAGCAGTGGCAGGGCTGTACCTGCGTGGCAGGAGCTGCTATGGGCTCCCATCCCTCCTCCCGTGTTGCCCCAGGTCACTGTGCTTTGCAGACTTCTCTTTCTCAGATACACTGGAGAATGTTAGCTGTGGGAGAGGAAGACAAGTCCTTCAGTTCTCCGGCAGAATCCCCCAGTGTCACCCACACTGTGCTCTGGAAGTACAGTGGGGCCCTCTCGAGGTTGCCTACGTGCCTGTCCCATGCGCCGGTCTGAGCATCACAGTCCCCTCCTCTGAACTGGGGTCACCATGTGCGCTGTGGCTTTTCTTGTACCGTTCTCTCTTCTCCCAATCCCACCTGCCTGTGCCTTCCCTGTGTCTGGCTGTAGCTCACCCTCACGTTTCAGGTCGAGGGTGCCTTTTCTCCTGGCCAGGTTGGAAGGTCCCCAGGGGACACGGGTGATGTTCTTGATCCGCATGGGTACACCTCACTGCCTGACTGAGCGGTCCTGGAGTTGATGGGGCCGGGGCCCAGGCGTTTCTCCCCACTATTGGCACTGCTTGGTGGACCGAGGAGTGGGGTCTGTCTCCTGGGCCACCGCGCACAGCCTGGCTGCCTCTTTGCAGCCCCAGCCCAGCTCTGTTCTGCCCCCCATGTGTAAGCGGCCTAGGCTCATCCACCTGCCTTTCTGTTCCAGGATTGTCTGCTCCGGTCCCCAGAGGGAGGAAGGGGAAGAAGACAAAGAACCAGCTGCTGCTGCCAGAGTTAAAGAATGCGGACTGGCTGGCCACCTGCAACCCCGAGGTGGTCCTCCATGATGACGGCTACAAGAAACACCTCAAACAGCACTGCAACAAGTGAGTGTGCCCCTGCCTTCCCCGCCCCCAGCGGCAGCTCCACTCGGGCTGTCCAGACTCCTGGGATCCCCGTGGGCCTGTGGGAGACTCCCTGATGCTCCTTACCGCCATGCACGGTCTGGAAAGGTAGGATGTGTGGTCTAGGCTGGATCAGGATCCTGTCACCTAAAACCTGTCTTACTCCTTTAGCAACATCTCCTCTCCCCCCAGAGCCTTGATTCTCTACTAATGCAGCCAGTACACCTGAGGGTTTTTCTGACTCAGCTCTCCAAATCCAGTTAGGACACCGGTGATTTCGTTGTTCTCTCTCCTTCTGCCCCTGAGGTCACATTAGGGAGACCAGAAGAAGACGGACCTTAGTGGCCACTGTTCTCAGCCTCCTCCATCCCCCCGTGCCAAGTTGCTTCCTCTCCTAATTCGCTGTTGCTGCTCGTGTCTCCGGGTGTATCCTGTATCCCTGGGGCCTAGGCTAGCCCCATGCAGAGGGAAGGATGCGAAGGAAACAGTGACAGAAGATGAAACTGCCCTTGTGCAGTTAAGCTTGGGGAGGTGGGGCACCCAACCGCCGAACAGTGACGAGCCGGATACTCACGTCACAGTACAGGGGATCTGTCAGAACTTAAAGGGCCCTTGGAGATGCCCCCCCACCCCCCAATCCAGCTTCCTAGGCCTGGCAAGGGTGATCTCCCTGGCACTCCTGCTTGGCAGTGAGCAGGCCTCTGCCGCCGCACCTCTGGTTAGAACCATAGAATTTGAGTGATAAGTAAGAGTTTGTTAACTTCCACATTACTATGTTTTGATAGGTTTTACTTTCCTCTCTTTGACATCAACCTAATGGTCCTATGGTTGTCATTGGGTTGTATTCTTTATCTTTTATGGATGAAATCTGGTCCTTTCCCTTCACCTCACTGAACCACTAAAGAGAGGCCTCATGTCCCAAACTGTAAAAATCTGCACAGAAGTACAGGCTCTTTGGGACGGAGAATCCAAGAGCATGTGCTCGAAGGTGGAACCTGCCTGGGCAGGACCTGGTAGCAGGCTCCACACGACTGACTCAGAGTCACCACAGACAGACGCGCAGAGGAGGCAGCCTCGGTAAGAGGACTCACAGGAGACCTCGCACCGCGAGCTCACTGAAGGTGCTCTGCTACTCTGAGCAGCCATCTTTCTTGAACAAATGAGATATACGGTAAAAAAATGATGTTTGAGGAGAAGAATTAATCTGACAACAGCAAGATGGAGTAGGTCAACCTAGAGCTGAATGGCCATCTAGGAGTGTTCTGTCATAATTTACGTATTGATCATGAGGACCTAGAGGAGGGTGCTGACCATAGAGTTGGGGAGAAAGGGTCAACTGTGAGAGACATGACCAAGGAATAACACGTAAGGTGTGATGAGGGACACACAAGCAGCGAACTCTCTGATCACCAGCTTCGCTGGCTGGGGGGCTAACGGTGTGTGGGCCAGGACAGAATCAGAATCCTTACACTCACTGACCGATGAAAAGCAAAACAAAGGACTGGGGTCTTTCTGCCCTGCTAAGTTAGCTGCAGCAGCATTTGGCTATTCTATTCGCAGCTGTACGTGTGGGTGTGGAGCGCTGAAAATAGGCTGAATCGGAGAGGTTGATGGAGAACTTCCCTGGGCAGCTGCAGTGATGATCATAGAAGGTGACCAGAACCTTTTCAGACCTTTGAGGAAGGCCTTAACATTTCTAACCACCACCCTCAAAACTTCTCCTGAGTGCATGCCTGACCCTGGGTATTGAGGAAAGCAGTAGGGGCACCTGGCTGGCTCCGTCCACAGAGCATGCGACCTTGATCTCGGGGTTGTGAGTTCGAGCCCCACATTGGGTGTAGATTGCTTTTTAAAAAGGATATGCAGTAAAGCATTTCTCTGAGTTCAGAGATGCTGAGTATTATTTTATTACCATGAATCTTATGGAGACTACTGTCCTTTTCAGTTCTGGCTCGGGAAAAGCCCAAGACTCTTGAGCAGGCAGGGACCGTGCAGCTCTTCCCACTCAGCGTGGGAGTTCTGTGAGCAGTCCCAACAGGGAACCTTCAGCCTGTGCTTGAGCCTTCCTGCTGACAGGAAGGCTCCTTGCTTACCATTTCTCAGCAAGGCTCATTTAATTACCAGATGATTCTAATTAATCATCCTTTGTATGTTGAATCTAAAATCTGCTTCCTTGAGACTTCCACCCATTGATCTGAGGTCCTCGTTCTGCCCTGAGGCACCTTGGAGAACAGGCAGACTTTTTTCAGCAAAACTGGACTGTGTGCTTTTAGAATTGTGGGCTCTGTTAGCAAATGTATTGCCATTCCAACATCTGATAAAGGTTAAGACAGGCTGTGAGGTCAGAGCTGCCTGGATTTAAACTCCAGCCCTCTCACCTTCAGCAGGTGCATGACTTAACCTCTTCGCGCCTTCTTTTTCTTTCGTCTAGAAAATGAAGATGATAACAGTCCCATCTCTTAGCACTGCTATTTGGATTAAGGGAGCCAACACACGCTGTCAGTAGTCAGCGCTCAAAGCATTGTTTAGTAGCAGTAGAAGCATAGTATTCAGGGACAGGAAATTGTCGTCAAGGGAATTTTAAAAAGTTAAAAGAACAGCTGCTTCAGATCCAAGCTGTAAGTCAGGAGATTGCTCATCCATTTGGGGGTGGAAGTAGGGACTGGAACGGGACCCGGGGAGCCTTCTGCTGACATGTTCTGCTTCCTGATTGCGGTCCTAGATTCACAGGTGTGTTCAGTTTGTGGAAATTCATCAAGCTATACATTTATCTAAAGTGCACTTTCTGGAAATACATTTCATATCAACAAAATGTTACAGAGTTTTCATTTTTGTTTTCAAGAAAGAGATAAAGGAAAGAGCAGTGGTGCCACCCAAATATTAATGGGTTTTGTTGGACTCAAGTGAGCGTATTACAGACCTACCCCAGTTCTCCTTCCCATTGAGTTTAGATGTCAACTGGAATTATCCTCTCATTTGGAGAGGGTTGTCCCACCTGTCCTCTGAATTGATTTGCTTCTCATTTAGAGAAGTGAATACTATTTACTTTAAATTCTATTCCCTCGTGCTGTAGGTATTTCCAAGTATCAATACATCTCTGTTTAGAAAAATAGAGACAGCTCTTTCATTTTCAGGAGAAGCTTCCTCCAATTGGGCTAGCTCTAACCAGGCAGGAATTCCATTCCCAGGGCCTCCTCGTCCAGTTCTTACTGAGGAGGCCAGCCGCTGCTGTCAGCAGGGTAGAAGGATCAGTGACTGCTATAAATTCTTAAGAGTTGTTACTATCTGAACTTTAAAAAAATAAATCTCAAAATTATTTGAGCTAACTAACCGCTGAGGTAAGGAATGGCATACCAGAGAGAGAAGTGGGTTTTTTCCATTCTGAAACTTCTACTTTGTGTTTTGCCACCTACTACTCGAGCCCACAGTGGCACTTTATATGTTTTTTTAAAATTGTCAAAAATAACCTTTCCTCCCTCCTCCAATTCCCATTCCCCACCCCCCAGAGGCAACCACAGCTAACCTGGTTCTTCCAGAGATATTCTGGGTATGGACCAGCTTAGGTGAATGCACAGCCTTCTTTTATCCTCCCTAAAATAACATGCATTTTACATACTGTTTGTGCTCTGTGCCCTCTTTCTCTCTCTTTTTAAAATAACTTCTGTGGAGGTCAGTTCCTGTGTATGTAAATGGGACTTTATTTTTAGTAGTAGCTGGCCTTTACTCTTGCCTGGTTTTGAACGGGGTACAAGTCCCCTTTGAAACCCCTTAGCAACTCTGCTGCGAATGTGAAGCATCTCCTTGCCTCGGGCGACTTCTCCGTGCCTGCCCTCCCGTTCAGCCTGGTTCCGTGTCTGTCGAGCCTTCCCCACCCTCGTCCCCCTGCTCCTCTTCTGGGCTGTGATTCTTTCCCGGTTGGTCTCATCTCACAGTTAGATGCTGCAGACGCGTCCAGAACAGGGCCAAAACCCTTCCATTTGTCGTGTGCCTCACGGAACCCAGCGTGGAGCCCCACACACAGTAGTTGCCCAACCAATACTTGCTTAGTCGCCTTGTCTCCACGTTTGGTGCCTGCCCTCGGAGCTTGAAAGTGCTCTGTGCAGAACCCAGGGAACTGAGCCCCTCAGGAGAGAAGACGTGGAATATTCTGGCAGTTGCCATGAAAGAGAGTCCTAAATATCCAGTTTAACTGTGTGCAGGTGAAACTGAAGGCAGCACCATTCTGCCTGACCTGCTCTTTAGTGAATGAGAAAACGTTCACCAGCCTCTCGGGGGGACGGCGCTGCCCGGGAGGTCCCTGTGGGAGGGTTGAGTACGCTTTCATAGACCCCGAGGAACCATGTTTCTGCTGCCGCCCAGCACTCACAGGGTGACTCAGCAGGTGATGGTGACAGGCATTTTTCCATGTCAAGTGGGGATAAGCCCAGTAGTATCTGTCATCAGTACCTCGGGTTTCGTTTTTCTAGTGCTTTCTCATACATTACTTCCGGTTACTAATAACATGGGAACGCCCGGAATTTCCCAGCATCCACCTGGGGTGGCAGCTTACAAGGCAGCTCGTGCCTCTGACACCTATGCATTCATGTGTTCACCTTCCACAGGGTACTTTTGCGAGTCCGGATGCTCTACTACCTAAAAGCTGAAATACTGGGAGAGGCAGCTGAGAAAGCGTTTGAAGGAACCCCTGCCAGGTAAACTAAATCAGCTGGAGCTCTCCGAGCTCTCCGTGCTACAGAGCTGCCACATGGGGCCTGTTCATGGCGATGGACAAAGCTGCCCGTGCTCCTGGAGGCCCGTGTTTGCACCCAGCCTGGGGTCAGTTACCTGCACGGTAGGGCAGGCAGGCCCCCTCCACGCGAAATGGAGAAACCATTTCTCCGCAGCACAGCTCTTGGCGAGGTTTTGAGTTGGTTTGCTTTTCCCAGTGGCGGTGTAACATTGAATAGTCATTTCTCTGCCTTAGCTTGTCACTGAGGTACAAGTATTCATACCCTGATACGTTTGGTGCAACGGGTGTGTGCTGGGCGTCTTGGTCAGAATCCCACTCTTGGCCACAGTGCTCTTCCACATTTGGGCAGTTCTCTGTATTTGCTAATCATACTAATAATACCTGGTGCACTGTTTGATTGCACCTTCGTTTTGTAGATAAGGGTTTCTAAAGCTGTAGAATCCTGCGGAACTCTCCCAAGATTTCAGAGAATGAGGCCGCCATGCTCCCATTGACCACTAGACAAAGCCAGACAGCCTCCTCCACCTTCCCCAGATATGCTCCTTACTCTAGTCCTCTACAATGCCCGTCGTTCTGGAGAAAACCAGAGGGGGTGGGATTTCATCTTTCCTTTGAGATTACCTGTGGCCATGGTTTCTTCTTCTTCTTTCTGTCCATTGGGCAATGCTGATGGCTTTAGTGGTCACAGGGTGAGAGGGAGGACAATAAAGAAGGAGAGCGGTAAAGGACATTGACCATCCTACCCACGGGGCAATTTGTAATCGGGAGCAATCGATACTTGATAATGTTTTCTGTAGTTACTGTAGTCATTTCTAATGGGTATAAGGAGGTTGAGTGCTTTGGTAAAAAGGTTCAATTTATGGATCGTAGAAATGCAAAAGAATTCAACCTAATGATTTCTATGAGGTGTTACCTGGCAGCAGTAATCTACCTGAATTTTCTCATCCCGCCATGCTTTCTTAGAACACGTAGATGGAGGGATCTGGATAGAACATGGAGAGTCCATTACCCACACCCTTCCCTCCTTTCCTCTACTCTCCTCAATCTTGGCTGTCACTGGTCCCTACTGTGCCATGAGGAAAAGCATTTCATTCCAGAAAAGTCATTCAGCTCATGGTCGCATCCTGGCAGAGCAGTGGGCCCTACAGTGGAGCCAGATAGGGAGCACTGCCTGGAAAGGTAGGACCCTGGACAGCCATTCCCACTGAGGGAGCTGGGCCTGGGGAGGGGTAGTTAGCCATGTGTCACGAGAAGAGCCTGTTGGAAGAAGAAACTTAAGATGCTACGGAGGAGCCATCCCAGACAGCTGGGAGGTGGGAGAGAGGAGCATCAGGTGGATTTTTCTCCCCCAGACCCAAAGCCTTAAAGAGTAAGGACGGTGCTCAAATGAAGACAGTGAGCTAAGGATCCAAGTGAGCTTTCAGAACATGGACAGAATTCAGTGAGGGGCTGATGGTACAGGCCTGCTAGTCCTATAGGCCTACTCCTGAGGTCAAGTTATGTTCATCCCTTTGGCCAGGAGGAGTGGAGTTGGTGATCAGTTTTGACCCAGCAGACCAATGCCAGGAGGTGCCACCTGCTGTGGGACCTATCCTCTGAAAGTCTGTCTTCAGCTCCCAGCATGTGCCAGTGCTGACTGTCTTATTCTCAGTGCTCAAGATCTTTACATGTTGAACCAAGATGATTCAGGGAGTTTTCAGCATTTGATATGTGTGAATTCAACCATGTGAGGGATGGGAATTCGACCATGTGAGGGATATTCTACCTTCAGTTGACCAATACATTGATGACTTTTGCTGTGGTTCTCAACTGAAGATGGCTGTCTGCATTTTAGTGGACCCCAATTTCAGGCGTACTGATGGGTTCTCCAAGAGGGGTTTCAGGGTTCTGTGTCAGTTAGCCTTCCAATCTAAGAATCCTGGGAAGCAAGTACATATGTGGGAATAGCTTCCTGGATGAGGTTGATGGGAGGTCCCTGTTAGGAAACAGTGGCCCATGGCCTTCTAAGTCCTTGTAACTTCAGCCTCTTAGCATGGGACTAGGGATGTGGCTTAATACAGGGTTCAGCCAGTAGTTCTTGCATTGTTTTCTGTCTGCATTGAAGGAACTCTGAGTCCACGCCCTTCCTTTCACAGGGAACTAGAAGTGCCTCTGCCTGACATTGACTACGTGGAGATCCCAGTGGATTGGTGGGACGCTGAGGCCGATAAGTCCCTTCTGATAGGCGTGTTCAAACACGGTGTGTATTTCAGTGAATGCTCTCCCCTTCCTGAGAAACTCCATAACCTGTGCACATCTCTGCTAGAAAGTAGCCTTACCTCTGTCCTCTCAGATGAAAGTGTGAGTCATGAAAATATGGTGAATGTTTGTAGTATCGGTGAGGAATTTCCCAAGGGCTGCTGTGGGAGCAAAGAGCCTGTCGGGCCTTGGCCTGCCTCACTCTCCTTCACCCTTGGAGCCCCAGCACCTGGCCTGGTTCCTGGCATACAGTAGACACGTGCATTTCTTGAGTGAAGGAATCAATAGGGGAAATGGTAGGTTTTAGCGTTTCATATGTATGTAGAATTCTGAAATCATTCTAGATAATCTACTGTTTCTAGTGTGTATCTTTTTGCCTCATTATAACAATATAAGAATACAAGATGGTACGAACATCTTTTTTTAAATATGGTAACCAAGAGTCCAGAAGACTGAGGGAGGTTTTGAATATCTTGGAAAAACTGAAGTAAGTACCTCCTTTCCTCACTTCTGGCACTGTCCTAAGCACCTGTCCCTGCCCTCAGCCAACAATCAGGGGCAATGATGGAAGTGCCATGGGACAGTTAGTGTAATGTGCCTGGTAGATCCCTTTCGTGCCTGGTGAATAACTGAAATCTTAAGCTGGAGAGAAGGATTCAGAATGGGGAGAGTTGGTCATACCTGACTTTCACTGTCAGTTTGCCACTTTCTAAATTTAAGACCTTGAACAAGTCGTAAATTTCTCTGACCAGTTTCCTCACCTGTACCATGGGGATAGTATCAAAACAGCCTACCTAGAGAGGGTTGTTTGTAGATTCAGTGAGAGCAGGTCTGTAGACTGCCTAGGGCAGGGCTAGGCAGTAGATAGAAGCAGAGGAGATGTTTAGTACTATTCTGCTGTTACTTACTCCTCTCCCTTTGGAAAGTTAACTTTCTCAGGTATGCGTAATCAGTAGAATTCAACTTTTGGAGGCCATCCAGTCACGTACCAACAAGCCTATACTTATTTTAATGAGGGATCCCATCAACACTTGGATTCTGGTGTTAGAATGGAAGGCCCAGTGCTGCCCAGAGCCCTTAGTCAAACCACTGGGGTTAGGATGAGCAGTGCTGTCCATTAGAACTACCTGTGATGGTGGAAGAAATGTCCTATCTCTGCACTGTCCACTGTGGAATCCACCGGCCACGTGTGACTGTTGCATACTTGAAATATGACTGATACATTCGAGCAGCTGTATTCTTAATTTTATGTAATTTTAACTAATTGAAATTTAAATAACCACATGTGGTTCCTCTTTGGGACAGTGCAGGGCTGTGCAGGAACTCAGCTCTGAAGTGGGAAGAAACATATGACCTCTCTTTTGAGCTCAGGGAACCACAGTGCAGCCAAAACTTGGTTTATCTCATTTGGGAGAGAACCCAAAGACCAGTTGCTGGAAGCAGCCAAATTCAGAGCATCTGAACTTGGTGTGTAAGAAAGTCTGTTGAGACCCTGTGTTTCATTTCAGTGGTAGTTTTAGGGCACATGGCCACACCCTTGGAAGAGAGAACGTGAGGTGGAAAGGGGACACAACATGAAGCCCCAGCAGGATGGCAGACAGCATCTACAGACTTGCCCTCCGCCCCTCCTCCGACCCAGCACACACACGCCACAGACATACAGAAGGCCTGGGTAGGTTAGGACAATAATGTGAAACTACTTAGCTGCACATGGAACAAATAAAGGGAAATCCCTGAATAAAGAGGTCACTTAAAGCCAGAGCTGAAAGCTCACTGCGAGGACAGCAAACCAGAGGGACTGGGTTTCTGATGCCCACACAGGAAAAGAGGGCAAGGAAAGGCTCTTTGGCCCAGGAAAGCAGAGATGGAAGAACATACTCCTGAGAGACTGATGGAGACATGAAAGAGAAGATGAGGTGGAAGAGAGAAGGCGGTTGCCATGTGAGGAAAAAGCAAGGTGTGCCAGGCAGATACTAACAGCCAGAAACCGAGCACAGAAGACCTAGAAGACCTGGTATGACGAAGTCCGTATCCTCCCAAAGGTCTTTAAGGAAGGAAGGATAGTTTGGGATAAAGAGAGTCTTTGCACTATGATGGTGGGTGTAGTTCATGAGGAAGATGTGGCCAACAGTATGGCCTCAGAATACGTCAGAGGACAGGACTCCAAGGAGGCTCAAGACCGTTTCTCTCCTAGGAAAGGCAGGTTAGCACTGGCACCGTACCTACTAACTTTTTCATCCCTGAGCCAGGTTTAGGGTAGTAGTATTAAGTAGTTGATCTCTTTTAGTCTTACGTTAGGAATGTTCCGGGGTCAGCCAGTTGGTGTCAGAGGTCACTTCCGTACCTAAAACTCCTCTGCTTCCTGAAGCAGTTTGGGAGGGTATAAGTGAATCATTCCTAAGCTGATCATTGTCCTGAGGTCCTAAGATGATGCATCATCCATTCCATTCAGATTCCCCCAGATTGCCAGTTGAGGTGAACTCAGTGGTCTTAAGGCTGAGGGCACGTGCATGATGCCTGAAGTGGCTGGTTGTGGCGTATGTGTCCCCAGCGCTAGGGGACTGGACCTAAGCCACACATGCGCACTCAGCCCTGTTCAATTGAATGTTGACATTGGATCCACCCAGACTACATAGGGCAGGTGCCTGTGGCTGGCTTCATGGACTCATCCTCCTTGGAGTCTTCCAGAATCCAAATCAGATCCTCCCCCTGACCAGATACTGCCCATCAGACATTCCGCGAGTGGAGGCTTAGACCCATCCTCATCTAGACAACGCACCTGACCACCCCTGTGTAACTTAGCCCGCACAACGGGTCTTACCAGGTGACAGTCGAGTCCCCAGATACCCAGCAGCTGGTAGAGGTATGACATTCTCAGAAATCCAAGCTGTGCGGTGTTCACTTTTCAGGAATTTGTGTCAGGAGGCCCTCTGCCTCATTTCCATCTCATGGAGGCCTAAGTATGAGCTGTGACGCTGCCACCATTTTCTTTGTGCAGAAACACAGCCGTCCATTGTCTGAAGTTCCATGCTCCTGCAGGCCACCCCAGACATACTCTGCTATGATCAGATCAGAGGGTAGAGCCATGGTTCTGTGTCTGAGCTAACCCCGTGAGAGAACTGCCTGCGCCTTTGGTTGTTTGCGGCAAGAAGGGCCCTGCAGCAAACCTGTTCTGAGTGATGCTCTCCGTAGCTCTCTGTGCCCTCTAAGGCAGCCTGGATTTACACAGTTTGTATTAAGATACGAAGTTTCGTATTTTTTTTTTTAATTTTATTTATTTACGGGACAGACAGAGATCACAAGCAGGCAGAGGCAGGCAGAGAGAAGGGGAAGCAGGCTCCCCTGAGCAGAGAGCCCGATGTGGGGCTCGATCCCAGGACCCTGAGATCATGACCTGAGCCGAAGGCAGAGGCTTTAACCCACTGAGCCATCCAGGCACCCCCGAAGTTTCATATTTCTGTTGACATTCTTAGAAGGGAGCTTCTAGACTGAAGAGGCAAGCAGCCCATACCCCTCAAAGGCTGTGACCTACTCTCTGTTTATTGGCATTGCTCTTAGAGGGTCTGCAACTCACAGGGCAGTTGTTGGGGTTTTCTAGGGGACTGAATCAGTGACTCTTCCTTGCCTCCAGCTTCATAGCTCAGTGAGAAACAGGAATGCAGAATCTGTCTGGTCTTCAGACCGACACAAGGTAAAAGAAAGAGCACAGAGTAGACCGCAGCCAGGTGGTAGGCTGCCGGAAGAACCTGGCCTGCTTCATGCCCTTGTCAAGCATAGAGCACCTGAGGGTAGGACACACGGACAGTGAGCCTCCCTCGGGTGTAAAGACTGGCAGCGAAAGCTTTCAGCCTCTCACCTATCAGATGAAGCACCCCTCTTTTTGTGGGGGAGCAGCAGGGAGATAGCAGGAATTTCCTCAGGGCAGCAGGAGCAGTGAGGACGTTCCTGTTTTGCCATGAACTGTGGTAGAACATGAGGCGAGGGTGCGAATGTTTCTTTTACAATGATTATTGAAGAGAATCTGGGCAAAACTGACCTCATTCGATCTTCCATTGTGCGTGTATGGTGTTAGGCCCCACACTAGATACTGAATGTGTAATGCTGAGAGAACAGGGCCATATTCTTTCCCTAAGGAGCCCACAATCTCCTGAGAGAGACGGACAATAATCTAGTAATCGCCCAAAGGAATAGCAAATAACATAAGGCCTCACAGTTTATCCTGCCATATGCCTCATGTGGGCAGCACCTGTCATTGAGATGGCAGAAGAGTCACTTTGGATTAAAAGATGAAGTACCTGCGGCTCATCGGAGAGAGAAGCAGGTGCTGCCTGCGGGGTAGAGGACAGAGCTCCAGCCACAGGGATGAGGGAACAGAAGCCAGCATGGAGGCCACACACCCAGCAAAGTAAACCCGAGTCGTCTTAGCACCCATGCGGGTTCTCCGCCACCTGCGATGGGCCCTCTCTGTGCTGCAGAGCTGAAAATGCACCTTGTCTCCTGGGAGCGATGCGGAAAGGGTTTTGACCACCTCGAAAGCGGTTCCCTCAAGATAGTTTGCTATAACAATAGATCTGGATCTTTTCTGTGACCAGATCCTGTCTTGTTATCAAATTACATTCCATTCGATTAAAAAAAAAACACACACAAAAATTCTTAAGCCTAGGATTATCAAAGTAAAAGTGATGTTATTTCATTGTTTTGGCTCCCATTCAGGGGTCTCTTCTGAGTGAAATATGCTCATTCTCTGTTTGACTTTGGGGATGTGGTGAGAGATAATTCCAAAGCCCTGGCCAGTGGATTAGGATTTCATACTGAGTTGGTGAATATGGAGGCAATAAATCACTTTTAATCTGATTAACAAGCACGATAGGCCTCCTTGCATTTTATCCCCTCTATCCATCACTTGGTTCAGTTTCTGTTTCTAAGACATGGGAGAAAATCGGACTGTCAGAAAACAAGCCCATCAGGAGGTAACAGCATGTCCAGAGTTGGGAGTTGAGAGGAAGAAGTTGCAAAACCAACTTGCCTGGTCCCCTTTGCTGTCCAAAAGAAGTAAACAAGTGAGCATTACATCTGTACCTTGTGTCTCTTCACGGGCACAGAACATTTATGTCAGCTTTTATTTTTGGTCACACTTACTCATAGGTATCTAGTTTAGCTCAAGGATCTTCTTCTGATAGGAAATCTTACAGGATTCAGTTAATCTTAAGTAGTGTTTTTGATTGTTTTATTTTTCACTGAATAAGGGAAACAGAATGATTGTGCAGGGCCCAGGGGAGAGTTGGTTCTAACATGACTTCTGACATTTCTTGTTACCCCTGATCAGGGTATGAGAGGTACAATGCCATGCGAGCAGACCCAGCACTTTGCTTCCTGGAGAAAGTTGGGATGCCAGATGAGAAGTCCCTTTCTGCAGAACAGGGTGTTACAGATGGGACCTCAGACATTCCTGAAAGGTGAGCCATCTGTGATGTGACATGTTATGCCATGACTCTCTGACCTCCTCTGTGGACATCCAGCATTCTCACAGTCTCTTCCTCACAGCCCAGCATGTCCCTTAAATCTTGCCATGATGGAACCACTTTCTAGAACTGCCGCATTCACTAGATCCTGTTACGTCTCAGGCCTTTTTTTGTCTTCTAAGCACTTTAACCAAATATTAGTTCTGTTCTTCCTGGGTTCCTCAAACTGTCCACCATCCTACCCTATTCATCTCTTGTCTGGTCAGAGGATTCTTGAAGAATTCAGACGTCTCGTACCTGGCAGAAAGCTAAGAGGCACTGTGAGTACAGGCTTCGTGACTTTGAAATTCCTCAGATGAAATCCTGGCATTATTTCAGAATGCACTGTTCATGCGTAAGGTGAATTTAGGAGCCACTGCTTCATGGCTGTGGCATCTAGGCCTTGTTTATGGGTTGTGTGCAAAAAAGCATAGGAGCATCTCCTTTAGCTGAGTTTTACTTACTATTGGCATAACCCCAAAATGTGTAAATTTGTTGGAAAGCTAAATAAACGGCCAGAAACCGCAGTGCACCTATGTATCTGCACATATATATACCCACGTGTGTGTGTGTGTGTGTGTGTGTGTGTGTGTGTGTGTGTGTGTGTGTTTCCCAACGCATATATATATATATATATATATGTATATATATATATATATATGTTGGGAAAACATTTTATTTATGTTTATTTTTAAAACAATTTATCTCTTAGCTTGTGTTTGGTAAGTTTTGAACTGATCTTCTCCCCCAAAGTAGCAGATACTGCTTTGCATTGCCTAGGGCTGTAGCCAGGTCCAGCCAGGGGGGCCTGCACTGCCAGGAGCTCCTGACCACCTGCAAAGGCCAAGAAAAGGGTGAAATGCATTTTCCATCTGTCCTTAACCCATGATGAACACTTTAGCTACTAGAACATTCTCTGTTCCAAAGAGAAATTTCCTCTGTGCAGATAATAGACTCATTTGGAGAGATGTTAACAGAAGCCCGAGTGAGTGGTGATGCTGATGGTCGATGCGGGAGAAAATGCTTCGTGGGTGGGGTACCTGAATGTGGCGGAAAGCTTACATTTTTGTTGGGCGTCTGAGATGTAGTTAGGGTAGGTGAGATTCTCCTGCCTCCAGGTCTGAGCAGCATTAATGAGAATCTTTGAGACACTTCAAAGTCCGTGTAAGATCAGGCATCAGCAGCGGTTAAGCTCACAAGACAGAAGACTGGAGGCAGCTGAGCTTGAGGTAGATGTCTGCTGCTGAGAGGGCAAAGTGTCCTTCCTTCCTAGCAGGAGCGGCCCCACTCCCTCCTGAAGAAGTGGCTGCCACCACATAAGGGATTCTGCCTGAAGCTTCACCCCACTGTGGGAGAAGAGGGTTGGGAGCGCTTTGGGACTCACTAGATTTGCACAGGCTTCAGTCTCTGGAGTCTGTTCTCTTATTGAAGGCCCGTGTTCAGGAAACTCTCGATGGGCAGTCATGACCTTGTTTGTGACAGTATCATTGTTGGACAGCTGGCCTCTGAACTTGAGGTAGACCGCAGCCAAGTGGTAGGCTGCCGGAAGCACCTGGCCTGCTTCATGCCCTTGTCAAGCACAGGGCACCTGAGGGCAGGACACCCGTGTGTCTGAGTAGATCATCTCACGCTGTAGTTTCAAGTGAGTGGGGGTCCTTGCCCATAGCGGTTATGACACTGGTAGAAACCAAGAT
>ML107330.1:6932-40340 GCA_003697995.1 Taxidea taxus jeffersonii
CCGATGTGGGACTCGATCCCAGGACGCTGGGATCATGACCTGAGCCGTGGGACTCAATCCCAGGACGCTGGGATCATGACCTGAGCCGAAGGCAGCCACTTAACCAACTGAGCCACCCAGGCGTCCCCTCAGAGGTGAATTTGCTGGGGCACACCTCTGCAACAGGATCTCACGGTGGGGGGGGGGCAGGCCGGGGATGTTCCATTTCACAAACTGACTGCAGCCCTGGTTTCATCTTAGCTCTTTATCCCCCCTTTCTCTGTATCTTTTTTCTTCTATTAAGCTCTGTCTAATTCTATTGTCTGCAGGGTTTCTCATATACCTTTCATATACCCTGATGTGAGATAAGGTGTAAATACAGAAATATTTTTACTTTTATAGATGAAAAAGGGGGGGCTCAGAGAAATTATGTTATTTGTCCAAGGTCACACAGCTATTAAGCTAGAGAGTGGGAATTTGATCTGTTTGACTTAATCTTTCCAGGTAGGATCCAGACTCTAGGACTGGACAAGTTTGCAGTAATTCGGGGCTTTCTGGGGGCATTGGGAGGAATCTGGGGGCTTTGCAGACTCAAACCTTTAACTCTCCGTAGCCTTCATACAGGTTCCTTTGCTTGAAGAGCAGGTCCACGTCTGGGCTCCCATCTGCTGTCATGCAGAGAGAGAGGACTTTGGGGGCCATGGGCATCCCCCATCTGCAGGAACCAGCTCCAGCTCCCATGGCTGAGTAGAACAAACAGAAAACCAGCAGAGCTGGCCTTGGCAATCACCAGTGCAAGCAAATATATATTCCAGATGCTCTGAGGAACATTTCTGGAGCCTTCAGAATTGAAGGGCGGACTAATTCCCTGGAGAAAATGAATGGATGTGGGCCCAGGGGAGCCACGTTTTTTTTTTCTCAGCTCTGGGGCAAGGAAGCACCAAAGATCCAAGGATCAGGGTGAGGGGCTCCAGT
Organism: Taxidea taxus jeffersonii; assembly: GCA_003697995.1. Classification (NCBI taxonomy): domain Eukaryota; kingdom Metazoa; phylum Chordata; class Mammalia; order Carnivora; family Mustelidae; genus Taxidea; species Taxidea taxus. The sequence continues at coordinate 7,887 of ML107330.1, forward strand.
GGTGTGTATCCGGGGCCCTGATCCCTTGCTGTACCCATTCAGGCCTGTCCACTTGGAGTCTGTCTCCCTGGGGAGCCCCTGCACGAAGACTTGGGGATTCCCAGGCTAGGCCTTAACTCATCTGTTAGTGAATTCAGTCCTTACACGGGCCGGCACCACGCATGTGCTCCATAAACCAGGCACCTCTGGGGAAGGCGCAAAGAATGAGTCCAACTGAGAGTGGAAGGGAAGGTTGTTTGAGAGCTGAAGTGGAGAATGACGGTGTCTGGCAACCTCGGGGACACTGGCAGTGACACACAGTGACACAGAGCCGATGAATAAAGACTTCGTTCCTCGGGCCTGTCCAGGTGAACCCTCGGGCCTCTAGTGTGCGATGCCTACAGACACTAGCCTGCATGGCCTGGAGGGGAAATTGTCTCAGAAATAAGGATTCTCAGGGCACCTGGGTGGCTCAGTGGGTTAAAGCCTCTGCCTTCGGCTTGGGTCATGATCCCAGGGTCCTGGGATAGAGCCCAGCATTGGCCTCTCTGCTCAGCAGGGAGCCTGCTTTCTCCTCTCTCTTTCTGCCTGCCTCTCTGCCTACTTGTGATCTCTGTCAAATAAATAAATAAAAATATTAAAAAAAAAAAAAGAAAGAAGGATTCTCACAAACTGCCATGTATTCCGGTCCCGTTGCCTTTCAACGCTTTGCCGATTTGCCAGGAGGATCTCAATCTTCTGAATCCATAAATTGCCCCTATAAATCAATAAGACGAAGACCAACAATCTGATAAATACATTGGCCAAAAATACCAACAGCGGGCCTGGTACATTTTTACAGTAACATTTATCACTTCTCAGGATCTATGCTACGCAGTTCCTCTGCCTTTTCTTATTTAAGCCTTATCACAGCCCTTGGAGGCAGATCCCAGGATTATCCTGTTTTCCTGGGGCTCATACAGTGACTTGGACCCCTATCGTAGTCTGCCCGTATGTGAAGTACCACTTGGGACAACAGCCACCACAGATCGGGACCCAAGGTCTCAGGAATATAGGGCAGGGCCTGGGAAGGGAAAGTGAGGTAGGATCCTCTCTACCTAGCAACTTGGGAAAAAGCCTAGAACCCCCGATATCTAGGAAGATGGCTTTTGAGGATTTTTTTTTAATTATTGGGTTTTTTTGGTCTTTCTGAATTTGTTGAGTAGATAATACATCACGTGACTCAAAACATTAAAAAAAGGAATACAATAAGAGGTAATCCTCACATCCCTATATCCTACATCCTCATGGCTACATTTCCACCCTTTAACTAACATACAATCAATTTGATTACTTCCTTGGGCACCCTTCTTTGGGATGTGTGTATGCAAATATAGTTTTTCTTCTCTCTCTTTTCTTTGGAGAGAGAGAGAAAGAGAGAGTGGTGGGGAGGGGCAGAGGGAGACAGAAAATCCTAGGCAGGCTCCATGCTCCATGTAGAGCCCGACACGGGGCTCGATCTCAAGACCCTGACATCAACACTTGAGCCGAAGTCAAGACTCGGACACTTCGCCCATGGAGCCACCCATCTCATTCTCTTTTTTAACTGAGAAGAGGATTATCATATACATTGTTTGATATCTTTTTTCCCTTATTTTATCTGTTTTGGAGACCTGCCTATATTAGTACATAGAGAACTTCCTCATTCTTTTTTTTAAGTAGCTGCCCATTGTATACCCATTGTATAACTGTACCATAATTTACTTATCTATCCCTAGATGATGGACATTTGGATTATTCCCAAGTTTTTACTATCATAAACAATGCTGTAATGATAGTCTTGTTCAAGCACTGTGTATCTGTAGGGGAAATTCTGAGACAAGGTATTACTGGGTCAAAGAGAATGTGCATTTGTAATGTTGATAGATAGTGTCAACTAGTTCATATCAATTTACCCCCCCCCCGGAGTAGCAATGTACACAGTGCTGCTTTCTCTACCGTCTTTCAAATAGAGGATATCAGTAAATGTTTGAATGGTTTCCAGCTTGCATTTCTCTTCTACTAGTGAGGCTGAGAGTCATTTTAGATGCCCCAGAACACTTTAAGTTTCCTTTTCTGCAGACCCTGTTCATATTCTTTGACCTTTTAAAAATTAGTGGTCGGTCTTGTCTTATTGATTTTTAGAAGCTCTTTATATGTTAGGGAGATTGTGCTATGGTTGATAGGGTCAGTGAGGCCACAGTTGGCATCCCCTCTGGGAAAGGGAGGGGTGGATTCTTCCTCACACCTCCATCCTACCATCCAAAACTCAGTCATTTATTTAATGAGCATTTACTGAGTACCTCTTGAGTGCTAGGCTCAGTGCTTAGGCATCAGAGACCTTAGGTTGCTCAAAGTCCAGTGGGTTCTCAGATCTGTAATCAGACAGGTTGTACGTCAGTGTGAGATGAACTGTACTTCAGGGCACAGGAGAGGAAGTGGTAGCCTGTGCCTCCCAGTAGACTCTGACATTTGTCTCCATCTGGGGCTGGCTCAGAGCTGCTAAGGCTTTGCCTGCCTCCCTTGTCCTTGTGAGTTCAGCCCTCACACCCTGATTGCCGAAATGCTTGGCTCCAGGAAGATGGTTCTCTCAGTGCGTATCTACAGAACGCTTACTGCATGTGAACCTCCCATCTCGCGCACTCTCGCGCACTCTGACTTCACGCGGCTTCCTTCCCTGCCCCTTGCTGGTCCTCACCATCTGATTCTATCCTGTCTTGCATCGATTACCACCTGTTGCTGATCTGCATTCCTCCACTGCTCAGAGGATTGTAATCTCCTTGATGGCAAGATGATAGACTTCCCTCTGGGTCCTCTCTCCTCGGTGCTTAGCATCCAGTGACACTCAGCAAAGGCTTGTTGGATGATGGGTTGTCAGATGGCCGTGTTGGCTGTTAGAGAAGCTGGAAATCACGGCTCGCCTGTACTGGGGCATGCATGACAGACAGGCGAGATGGGCACACTTTGGGCACAGGAATGGGTGATATGCCAGGCTGGAACCCCAGCATCAGGGCCCAGCCAGGAAAGGGTTAAGCTTGCTGGAGTTTTGTATATGAAATGGCACCAGAAAAAAAAAATGTGCAGACTAGCAATTGAGCCCTGTCTCATCCTGGTTCAAATGACATTGTCTGAGCTTTCCCAGCCTCGCCTCCTGCACTAATTACAGACCTTCCTGGGGAGGAAGACTGGGACCAGGAGGGCTTCATTACAGGCTCCTTTGCTGGAGGGAGCAAACCCCAATGACTGAACCCAATGACCAAACAAACTCTCTTGAAGAGAGGCCCGGGGGTTCCTCTGATGCACTTTCCTGCTGCTGTCTGGGTGGGAAAGGGTTAAGAAGTAGTCATGGACTGGAGGAACAGGCCAGAGTGTGATGCTGGGGTGGGGGGCTAAGGCTGGGTGGGGGGAACAGCCAGGTCCAGGCTGAGCTAACCATCCCCACTCTACTCCACTCGCCTAGGCCCCCCTCTCACCTCTTACCCCCCAAGATGGCCACTGCCCAGGCTGTGTCAGGGCCTCCCCTCTGTGGTCGCCTGCCTGCTGCCTCTCCCTGTGGCCTGTGGAGACCTCGCCTTCTTTAATCTTCCATTTATCTCAAGGCCTCGCCCCTCTGAGATTGGCTTTGATGTGGGGCCTGCTCCCAGGGGGGTGGAAATCAAGGGTTTCCGAGCCCTGGTCTGGACTCTGCCCACTGCCCCCAGCCCAGGCGGGGCCCAGAGATCTCCTGGCCATCCGGACAAGACCCTGAGGATGACACCGCAGGCAAGAGGGCAAGAGCTTTGGTCCCTGATCTTCAGGCCCACGGAGGGGCTGCTGCCTGGGCCCCCAAAGTGGAGGACCATGTTCAGAAACAAGAGCTTCTTTACCACACCGTGTGACTTACCCTCATGCCTGTCACCCCGAGTGCTCCCCCATCGGCCCCTCAATGAAAACAGTAAGAGCAAAAGAAATACCAGCGTTCTCCTGCGCCAGCGAAGCACCCAGCACAGGCTCGGCATCTTCCATGTATAATATAATTAATCCTCATAGGTAGGTGCAACAGGCATCATTCTAAAGGGGAGGAAACAGTATTATTTTTTTGGCTTTTTTTTTTTTAAGATTTTATTTATTTTTTAGTTAGAGAGAGAGCACAGGCAGACAGAGAGGCAGGCAGAGGCAGAGGGAGGAGCAGGCTCCCTGCCGAGCAAGGAGCCTGATGTGGGACTCGATCCGAGGACGCTGGGATCATGACCTGAGCCGAAGGCAGCTGCTTAACCAACTGAGCCACCCAGGCGTCCCAAGGAAACAGTATTATTAATACATTCCTGTTCATCAAAATTTGCTGAGTTCCTGCTATGCGCCTGGCGCCATTCTAGGCACTGAGGGTATAGTAGTAAACACAGTGGGCGCATTCTTACCCTTCTGTACCAGGAGGTCGTAAATGGTTAAATACACATAATTATCATATGAAGACAGTACCTTGAAGAAAAGCATAGGGCCATCATCTTGGACTCAGTGGTGTCCTGCCGCTTGAAGACACAGAGACCTGGAGGGATTTCGCTCTGTCACTATCTGCGGGCAACCGTGTCCGGGAGAGGGAAGAGAAGGTGCGAAGGTCAGAGGTTGGAGGTCCTTCTTCTGCTGCGGGCACAGCCAGGAGGCCAGTGGGACAAGAAGTGGGCAGTGATAAGAAGATAGCTGGGTCAGGTAAGGTACTGCGGAGCGCGATAGTGGGATGGGAGGGTTTGAGCATCAGACAGGCTTGATCTCATTTACGTTTTGAATCAGAGACTCAAAACTCTTAAGTTGCAGAGGCTAACAGGAGCTCAGGCTCACCCGGCTACACCCAGATTCAGATCTTAGGGCTAAATGTGGCTGTCGTCTCCCACGAGGGGCAGGGGCTGTGGCCAGTTTGCCTCGGCATCCCCTGAGCCCCGCAGAAGGCCTGGCACAGACTAAAGGCTTGCAAATGCCTGCGGAATGATGGATCAGTTCTGGAACTTCCACAACCAGGTGGTGGTGGTTGGGGGTGGGAGAGGCAAGTCAGTTAGTCTCTCTGAATCTCAGTTTGTCCATCTAGAAATGGGGGAGAAAACAGTTTATCTGTCTTGCCTGGAGGACCTCACCAGGTGGGGATCCAGTGGGACCTGGTGTGTGAAAGGGCGAGGCATGGTGAAGTGTTCGAGAATGCTCTGCGGTCTGATTTCATTTGTCCTTGCTCCTGGATGGCCCTTGACCTGATGGCTGAGGGGTGCAAATGTGTCCTCGTGACTGTGTGCCTATGTCACCTATCTTAGGTATGTGTGTGCCCATGTAGATGCCTGTTTACCTGTGTTAAAAGCACCTGGAAGGCAGCTTCCTTGGGCTGTCTGTGGGAACTTGGGCTCCAGAACTGGAGCAGAGGAAGTGGAAGACACAGACCCAGAGGACCTCCCTCTACTTCCATCCATATCGTGGTCCCTGGAATTCCCATCAGTCCTACATTCTCTGTCCCAGCGCACAGTGAAAAGTGAGGGAATTGTCTGTACATCTGTCATTCTATCCCACCTGTCTGTGGGGTCCTGGAGGCCAGGGCTACTCCAGAGACAACATGGTATCTGCTGGGTGGTTGGTGTTTAGTAAGCCATGGATGGATGAGCAGATGGATGGTCTCTGGAATCAGAAGGTCCTAGAGTCAGAGGGCCTCAGGACTCTAACCAAGTCACTCCTCCTATCTGGGCCTTAGTTTCCTTCTCTAGAAATGGATTTTTGTCTTCATTCATTCATTCATTCATTCATTCGCAGTCCTCCCTTGTGAATGATAGGGTACCGTCTATGTTCTGGGAAAACACATTATTTAGAATCAGTGCTGTCCTCAAGAAGCTGAAAGGTGTCACAGGCACAAGTCGCAAGAGTTGCAATGTAAAGTGGACTCTCTATGGAGGGTACCGAAGGGGCTCAGGGTGGGGAGTGGCCTGCTCTGCATTTGATGGGAGGACAGGAAGATTTCCCAGTACACAGGATCCTTGATGTGGGTCTTGGAGGAGAAGCAGGTGTTTGCTAGTGTGGACTTTCTGGGCCAAGGGGATGGCATGCCAAAGATCCTGGAGGTATAACAGAGCCTGGCACCCTGGGGAGAGTGCCGGCATTGGGGTACTGGCCCCAACTTATCGAGGCTGGCAGGGCGTGGTGAGTGACTGGGCTGGAGAGGGTAGCCAAGGGCCAGATGGTTCAAGGCCTAAGCCCCTTCAAGGAATTCTAAGTGTTATCCTGAAGGCAAATGGGGTCACTGGCAGATTTGGGGGGAAGAAAAATAGCATGATCAGGATGCATTTTCAGTAAACCGCTCTACGGTGGTGTGGACGACAGATCAGAGGTGTGTAAGACTAGAACCAGCCCGTGGAGTTAGGAGGCTGCTGCGGTTCTAACCAGGTGGGCGAAGATAAGGGCCTGAACAGAAGTTAACAATGGCCCTCAGTCCCCAGAGCTGACTGTATGCCAGCCCAGCACTATGTTAAACATTTGCAAATACTACCGCATTTCATCCTCAGAGTCCCCTGTGCATAAGTGCCATTAGGATTCCCTCTCCCCCTGCGGGAATTCTGGTTAAAGGCCCCGTTGCCCCAGGAAGAACACTTCTGTGGTTCTTTCCAGGATCCTGCTGCCTGTCCCCCGCCCTACCAGAGGGCACAGCTAGTGTATACACACACCGAGGGGTGGGTCAGCCTGAGACTCTGGCCCTCATCTGCCTCTCTCCTTGGGCCCTGAGGACTGCCCTGCCAGGGCGGGAAGTGTCCTTTGAAGGAGCCCGGCCCTCTGCCAGAGCTGAACAAACGGGATCTTCTTCCCATTAAGAGGTTTCCAATGGGCTGACTGGCCATGTGGCTTCCCTTTGTGCTTCCTCTCCTGGGCCAGTTTGAAATGCCGGCCTCCCCCACTTACCTCTGTGGACTTTTCCAGGCCCGGGAGCCAGCTGGGCCATCTGACGTCAGGACACCGGTGGCCTGCGAGCGGCGTGCTGAATCACCCCCACCCCGAGTAGACGCCCCAGCCTCTACCTGCGTGTTGCTTTGTCCTTCACAGGTCAGGGCGTTGGTTTTCTTTTTAATAAATAAAGCTGAACCTGACTCACAACTCAAGAGAGGCTGCCGCTCTGCTCGAAGCCATCAGCGTCACCATGGTAACCGCTCCATCCACGGAACACTTGAAAATGTAATTATCAACAGTGACACTGCCTCTTCCTTCTGGCCTCCGAGCGGCCCTGGGCTGCACAGTTCTTGGATCCTGGGTGCCGGGTGAATGGCCCAGGGTTATGCCTGGCTCCCCCCAAAAGCAGGGAGTTGAAAGTGGGGACTCGAGGTCCCTACTCCTGCCGACCTGCTTGCTGCTTGCACGTCCTTCTGGAAGGTCCTGAGAAAACCTCTTTCATGCTGGAGCAGGCTCCAGGGGTACCCCAGTAAGCCCGCAATTCGGAGCCATGGGTCCGTGGCTCCATCCATGATTTCTATGGGGAGGCTAAGATTGCGTGGCGGGTACAGCTCGAGGTGAGGATAAGCCTAGAATTAAAACGAACATAAGGATGATAGTAATAATAACAGCCGTGTATCGAAGGCCTAGCACCTGAGCCAGGCTGCCTATAAGAAAGCTTTCTATACCTGTCTCCGGTTGCTGGCTCTAAGTACTTACCTAGAGGCAGTTTTAGTTAATTTAATAATAGCTAGCTTTTATTGCCTGCAGAGACACTCTGCTAAGCACCGGTGTTTGCTTTCACGTGGGGAGCAGGGGTCTTCCCATTTTACAAATGGGTAAACTGAGTCTCGGGGAGGTTTAAATAATTTGCCCGAGGTCACTCCTCTATGGAAGGATGCACCGGCTCTTTGGGTTCAGGTGTGTCTGACAGGTGTCCTCATTATTTTGTTACAGCTTAACGTTCCATCAAGGCTCAGGCCACATACTGAGCCGCAGAGGCTCCACGTGTGCCTGGTTTATGAGACCTCCAAGCGCCGACACTGAGAGTTCTCTGCCGAAACCGTTCCTGATCACGCTCGTAGGTCACCTGGGGAGACTGGAAGAAATGCAGATTCTAGGCCCCCCAATATGAATTGCTTCAGGTATTCGGGTATGGGCCTGGGGATTCTGTATTTGAGGCAACACTGCCGGCTGAACTGTAACATCTGAGGATTTAGACTTGACTGGGTTCCTGGAGAGCAGGGACTATGTCTTCCCTGAGACATCCCCAGGGACTGGCGCAGGTCATGACCCTGAGTAGGGACACAAATGGCACTGGTTGAACTTGAGTGAAGAATGAATTGGGGGATGCCTGGGTCTCTCAGTCGGTTAAGCGTCCGCCTTCGGCTCAGGTCACTATCCTGGATCCTGAGATCGAGCCCCACATCAGGCTCCCTGCTCAGCGGGGAGTCTGCTTCTCCCTCTCCCTCTGCCCCTCCCACTTTCTCATGCCCTCTCTCGCTCTCAAATAAATAAATAAAATCTTAAAAAAAAAAAAGAATGAATTGGGCCCCATGAAGTCCCCTTGCCTCTACAGGACCATGTCCAGCCCTGGCTCCTGAGAGTCTACAGTCTCCTCCCACTCACTCTTTATCCACAGCCACCAACCCCCTTGTCCCCAACCCCATCTTCCTCCCGCCCAGGGCAGAGCTGCCCACCAGGCTCTGCCCCTGCCCCTCCGCCCCCTGCACCGTGACTTCCTCTGCAAGGGGAACAGAGGTGTATACCTGTTGTCAAAAAGCTTCACCTTTGGGACGCCTGGGTGGCTCAGTTGGTTAAGCGGCTGCCTTCGGCTCGGGTCATGATCCCAGCGTCCTGGGATCGAGTCCCACATCGGGCTCCTTGCTCGGCAGGGAGCCTGCTTCTCCCTCTGCCTCTGTCTGCCTGTGCTCTCTCTCTCTCTCTAACTAATAAATAAATAAAATCTTTAAAAAAAAAGCTTCACCTTTTTTTTTTGCAGAAACAAACTTAGACTGGTAAGCCAGCTTTCAAGACTCTATCCTGACACCTCAGCAAAATGTCTTTGGTGGTCACCCCCAGGGTATAGAGGAAAGGTTGGGATCTCTTCCTCTGACAAGTTTTAACCACAGAAGGGCCTTATTTGCTAGAGCAAAACACCCAAATATCAAGGAAGAGGGCTTTGGACCTATGAGCACTGCTACCTGCATATTATGGAATATGAAGCAGCCATGAAAGTGGAAGAATATTTAATGATGTGGTCAAATGTTCACCAAAAAAAAAGAGAAGAAAATGGGATATACAACTAGGTGCCCTGGAAAGATGTTTGTAAAATGCGGCTGAGAAGCCAGTTAGTCCCTCCAAATCTGTTCTTCCTTTTTTCTATAGTAATAGGAGGTCTACTCAGATAAATCCTATTTGGTGGGGGGGGCGTGGGACTTAGTTCTGGCTAGGTGCTATGAGCAGGTGTGATGCATGTGAATTCCAGGAAGCGTCCTTTGAGGAGTGGGGGCTCTCTCTTCTTTATTGAAAAAAGCCCCGTCTTCCTCAATCAGCAGTCTTGGGTCACTAGTGGGAGGCATGTGCTGACGATGGAGAGCCCCAGGTAGAAGGGGCCTGGGTCCCTGATGGTCACAGGCCTGCTGTACCGGCCTGGGCTCCTTACTTCCAGACATCAGTTCCTAGAGAGAGAAATGAACATGTTTAAGCCACTGTTCCTTTGGGTTTTCTGTCATTTGTAGCTAAAACAATCCTAATTGATGTCAGATGTATTGTTAAGTAAACAACAGAATGTGAGCTAAAAATAGTAGGAATCATAGGATTCCAATTTTATTGCCAAATGTACGTTTCCGTATATTTACCTGTGTAGCTGAAAATGTGGACAGGATGGTTCAATACGAAAATGTTAGCAAGGGATATTTCAGCGGGGGGAGGCTGTGAGGATTTTGTGTGTTCATTTGTTTGCTTGTCTACATTTTCTAACTTTTCTACAACAAAAGTGTATTACTTTTCGGGTAAGAAAAACTAATAAATGCTGTAAGTGGTATGATCCTAATGGGATCTATACAGATCCCAATCATAAGAAATATACCTTATTCATGATTACATGGGGAAAAAAACTGAAACGAAAAGAAGTGCACTACCGATTAAGATCCAAGGGCATGGGAAACTGTTCAAAATATATTGTAAAGGGGAATAAGGTTATGAAACAATATAAAGCCATTTTTTGGGTATCAAGAATAAAATGAACCTAAAATAAATACAATATTTTATGTCAATTATATTTCAATTAGAAAAAATAGGGCGCCTGGGTGGCTCAGTTGGTTAAGCAGACGTCTGCCTTTGACTCAGGTCATGATTCCGGGGTCCTGGGATCGAGTCCCACATTAGGCTCCCTGCTCAGCAGACAGTCTGCTTCTCCCTCTTCCTCTGCCCCTACCCCTTGCTTGTGCTCTCTCTCTCTCTCAAATAGATACATAAAATCTTAAAAAAAAAAAAAAGAATAAAAGGACATGAATACATGTTATAAAAAGGACCAGATATGAGGACCAGGATGTAAGTCAAATGGATAATGATCTGGTGGCCGGAGAAGAGACTCTGGTGATTCTTTTCTCTTTCTACCTTTTGGTATCCCCTGAATTTTCCCCCAATAAACCTGCATGAGTCTTATCGCCTTAGAAGTATTTTGATTTACAGGTGCCTGGCAGGCTCAGTTACTAGAGCGTGCACCTCTTGATCTTGGGGTTGTGAGTTCGAGCCCCACGCTGAGTGTAGAGACTACTTAAAAATAAAATCTTAGAAAAATGTTTTTATTGAGAGCAATTTTAACAATACAGAAAAAGATGTGACAGAGGACAGTCAAACACACACATCCACCTCCACTGCCCAGAATGAAAATGATCACTATTTCATTATGTTTAATTTCTGTCTCTGTTTTTAAGGAACAAGGAGTAACAGGAAAGCCCTCCTCAGGGATGTCTATCGGGATCCTGAAAGAACATTTCGTATGAGAGCACTTGCCCTTTCTGGGATGGCCCAGGGCGGGGCTGTGGGAGGGCAGGCGAGAAGCAGTGCTCAGGGACTCCGACTTCCTTCCACCTTCAGCCGAGGGTTTGGCTCCAAGTGCCTATTTCCAGGACGGAGGCGGCCTGGGTGCGAGGGTGCCAGATGTGCCTGGCGCTGCCCCTGGAACATACAGCAGCAGGCAGGGCTGGGAGAGGAGGGTCCCGGTGAAGCACTTCCCTCCTGAGGTCACTTGGTGCCCAACGGGTGTTTACAAAGAGGGTGGGGCCCCCCAGGCACAGGGCTCTGAGGCCTTTGCTCTCCGGGGAGCTGGCAAGTGGCAGGCCACAAGCAAAGGGTGGCAAAACCACTGTCTCCTGCGAAGCTCAGAAGCTGGGCCGCAGCTGGGAGGATGCTGGGAAATGCGGGGCCTGAAGCTAGGTGGTACAGTGGTCAGTGGAGGTTAAGGGGATCCAAAAGGAAGAAGGGGAAAAGGGAAGTGGCAGGAACGTTCACGTTGACTGCACTTGCGACCACAGGTAGTTATTACCTCCCTTTTACAGAAGAGGAAAGAGGCTCAGAAGGATTGGGTCCCCTGACCCGGGCCTCGTGGCTCCTGGACTGAGAGGTCCAGGCTGAGATTCAGATGAGCCCAAGGTTCCTGCTCCCCACACCATGCTGGGCTGAGTCCTGTGGGGCGATTATGAGGGAGCCATTCTGCTTTGTTTGGAGACTGGGGCAAGGTGTGGGGTCACGGAGAGGCTGATTTTCAGGAGGCAGTGGCATGATGAAGTGCTCAGAGACAGCCCCCCCTCACTTGGCACGAGTCCCCCCTACTCCGTGAGAGGGGCCGGTAAAGTTGGAACTGATTTTGGAGAAGAGTTTACTGGTATCCTTATCCTTTCTTCTTGACTTTGTGGAGACCCACGGCCTCCAGGCTGGTGGCCGGCTTTCCAGGAAAATTAATTAGAGTCTTTCCCTGGGAACAGAGATGAGGATGACCGTCGTGGAGCCACCCAGCCCTTCTCTCCTCACTTACCAAATACAGAGTTCTCCCTGATTCTCTCCTGCACCAAAGTGGAGGTTAGGCTGGTGTGTCCACATGTGTGTGCGCACACACACGCACACACACACGTGCACGCCTTCCTACAAGCATCAGCAGAGGCAACCTCCCAGTGGACTTCCTTTTTGGCCATTGCCTTGTCTCTGACATCTGGCACACACCCCAAAGGTGGGACAGGCCCGGAGGCCCACACCAGGTGACCGGCAGGCTCTGCAAGCCACCCATTTCTATGGATCACCTACTTCCTTGACTTAAAAGCCAGGGCCAGCGCCTTCTCAATGCCAGAGCCAGGGGCAGTGAGACATGAAATCATCCTGGAGAGGCCAGAGGCTTCTAACAGATCAAGTTGGCTGGAATTGTGACTCTGCCACATTCTGGCTGTGTGACCTTGGGTGGCTTTCTTAACCTTTCTGAGGCTCCATGCCTTAATCAAATGGGGGGGATGTTTTGGTTGATGGTGATAACAGACACCCACCTCCTCTTCTAGCGGCCAGAGCAGGAAGCCCAAGAGTGTGCAGTGGTTTCTGGGTGTCGTGCACAGAGCCTGGCAGATGGCAAACGCCCAGTGGAGCATCTGATACTTGCGTGGCCCTCTGTCTCTCCCACCCCTAACCCCGTTCAGGGATCCAGTCTTCACTCCGGAGTGGCCGGGGAGGCCCCAGACCTCCTCCACCGCCTTCGCAGGCATGGAGTAGTCCCTTGTTCAGGACTGGGTCAGCTAGCAAGTCTGAGGAGCTGACTTGACTGTGGCCAAGCCCGAAGTACCAAAGATATGGGTCCTAGTCCTTCGAGCAGGGAAACCAGCACTACCCCTAATCCTGCCACTTCCCTGTTTGATGGCCCCACAATGGCTGTGACCATGTCTCTTCTGCCCCTGCTCTCCAAAGACCCTCGCCGTTTATGATTCTTTCTTCTAGTGCTGCTCAGGCTGTTCTTCACAACCAGGATGAATGTGGCTCCCCGTTACCGACCCCAGTGTCCCCATAACACAGACGAGGACACTGAGATCCAAAGGGGTCAAGTGACTTGGTCATCACGGAGGCAGTGGCCCACCCAAGATTGTCTCAAGGCTGGAAGACGTGAATGGGCGAATGGAGCCTGCTGGGCGGGAAGACATTCTGCATGTCCGGGCCCTGTCGGGTGACAGAGCTCCTAGTTTGGGATCCACGGGGGTCCTGCTGGGGACTGCTCAGTTCTGCTCACCACCTGGTTTGCAGGGTAGGCTTCGACTCCTCCTCATGCTCAGGAGTTGCCTGCCTCCTGAGTTCAGACCTCCTATGGTCAAATTCGTGTGTTGAAATCCTAATGCCCAGGGGCGCCTGGATGGCTCAGTGGGTTAAAGTCTCTGCCTTCGGCCTTAGGTCATGATCCCAGGGTCCTGGGATAGAGCCCCACATTGGGCTTTCTGCTCCGCGGGGAGCCTGCTTCCTCCTCTCTCTCTCCCTGCCTCTCTGCCTACTTGTGATCTCTGTCTGTCAAATAAATAAATAAAATCTTAAAAAAAAAAAAAAGAAATCCCAATGCCCAATGTGATGGGGTTAGAAGTTGGGCCTTAAGGAGATGCTCCCGTCACATGTGTGGAATCCTTTGAATGGGATTAGTGCCCTATGAAAGAGACCCCATGGAGACGCTTGGCCCTTCCACTATTGTAGACAGGACAAAGAGTTGTCAGGGTGTGACCCAAAGGAGGGCTTTCGCCAGAAGCCGACCCATATTCACACCCTGATCTTGGACGTCGGGCCTCGGGAACTGGGAGAACGAAATTTCTGTTTCTGAGCTACCCAGTTTGTGGTCTTTTGTCTTAGTGGTCCCAGCAGACCAAGACCCTGCTGCTCTGCCCAGGGAGACTGCCCCATCCACAGCTGGGGTAGGAGGTGAGGACCCCGTCTGGGCTGGAAGTGTGGAAAGGGGGAGGCAAGTGGGTTCGTGGCTGTGGGGAGGAGGAAACTCAAAGGGAAGAGGGGTGGGTAGAGAGCCCAGGGCTGGAGCTGGAGAGAGGCTCACAGAGAGGCCGAGGCTGGAGGTGCTGCCTGAAGCTGGGGTGGGGGGGGGGATGTCCAGAGAAACACCCGGACCTCTCTCCTCTTCCCGTGCTCCCCTTCCTCTGGCACCTTTCATTGGCTGTACCTAGTCAGAAGCCCGTTGGCAGGGGAGTCTGGCATGTGTCATTTGCCCTCTGAGATGTTGAGCAGAACAGAGACAGGTAAGGAACAGATGTGATAGCAAATAACAAACAAGCAAGCAGGACCCAGACCTTTCCAAGGTGACGTCCTGCTCCGGTGGCCAACCCCAAGCCACTGTAGGGCTCCCGCAAGGTGGCGGGTGGGCAGGCTCCTGATGCTGACGACCATACTCCCCCTTACAAAGAAGACAAAGAAGACCTCTGTTCGCTACTGGTTGGGTCCCATGGAGCCGGCCACTCTCCTTGTGTCTGACTGGGACTGCCTGGTGGTCTTCTTCTGCCTTGTCCTTCACTCCAGTGACTGCCTTTCTCCCCTTGGCTGCCCAGCCTAGAAGACGCAGAGAAGATGCTGCTTAGAGTCTCCCACCAGACATTCTGGTTAAGAACCTGAAGTCAGATCCAGCTCTGTGACTTACAGACTCCAAGCAAGTGATCTCGCCTCTCTCGGCCTCAGTCTGCTTATCTGAAAAATGGGACCAGCAACAATATATCCCTGCAGAGCTGCTGTGAAGATAAAATAAGCTAATGCAGGGGCGGCCGGGTTAAGGCCTCTGCCTTCGGCTCAGGTCATGATCCCAGGGTCCTAGGATCGAACCCTGAGTCGGGCTCTCCGCTCAGCAGGAAGCCTGTTTCATCCTCTCTCTCTGCCTGCCTCTCTGCCTACTTGTGATCTCTGTCAAATAAACAAATAAAATCTTAAAAAAAAATAAGGTAATGCAGGTAGAGTGCTGAGCACAGGGCTTGGCTCTCAGTGAGTGTCCTATAAATGGCAACTTTAAAAAGCATGGGAAGGAATGGTTGAGAGTCACTGCAGACTTGGGAGGGATCACCTCTGGACCCTCAAGGTCCTGGCCACCAGGGTCTATTGCTGGTCATTTTCCTTGAGAGCTAAGTCTCCCACATTCCAGGGGGCTGAGGAATGGGACAGCTCTCTCCCCGGTCTCACGGAGTTCTCAGGGCTAGAAGGAGATGTTTCGCCCAAAACTGGCCGGCACTCCCATTTTGTGCAGCACTAAAGGCAGTCTGGAGAGTTGGGCATTGGGCGCAGGAAGTTGAGTGTCCTTGTGGAGGACCTACTGAATGTCTGAGTGTTGCGAGGCCCCCTCCCGGCCGCCCGCCAGTGTTTCTGGTTTCATCTGGAAGGACAATGTTGGGATGGTCCAGGCCCTCCCTAACCCTTTATCTTTTGTGCTTGGCTGGAGGTCTAGCAGCCAGTCAAAAGTTTCTTGGGTTGTGCAGAGTATTATAGTGTTGTGGGCTTTCAGAGCTTGAAAAGATGTCGAACAGAACCTTAGACAGTTAGTGGTGGAAGGGGCCTCCTGGGGGACCACAGGAGTGGTCTGTGGCTCGTGCTAGACGGGTCTTTGGTCTGAGCATGGAATGACTCCTTCAGAACGAGCCTCAGGCAGAGCCATGGGACAGGAGAGCAGGACAAGGGACTAGATGTAGCTAATCCAACTCTCTCGTTTTATAGTTGAACCCTCAGCTCCTTGTATAAGTAGTGGGGGGGAGGTTCTGAGAAGAATTTACTAGAGATGAGGTCCACATGACTACTTTAGGTGTTTAAGCTGGGGCAGAGAGAAAGAGAAGGGCTTAGAGCTTATCTGGGCGGGGTGGGGGGGGGTTAGTCATTACAGGTAAGAGAAGAAAAAAAAGATGGGGCATTCATTTCACTAGTGATTGTTGACTCCTGTGTGAGGCCCATGAGGGCCGTGTGAGGGATGAGAAGAAGAGTGAGACCCCCTAAGGTAAGATGTGACAGAAAACCAACCCAAGCTGGCTTAGACAAAAGGATTTGTTAGCTCACCTAACCTGAGGCCCAGAGGCAGGGTGGGTGTGGGTGACTGAGGGTCCCCGAACCCCCAAATTTGGTATGTTGAAGCCTTAACCCTCAGTGTCACTGTATCTGGAGACAGGGCCTTTAAGGAGGTAATGGAGGTTAAATAAGGTCAAAGGATGGATCCGAATCCACATAGGACTGGTGTCCTTTTAAAGGAGGAGGAAGAGACACCAGCGCTCAATTTCTACACACACACACACACACACACACACACACAGCTCACAGAGGGAGGACACAGCGACAAGGTGTCTGTCTACAAGCCAGGAAGACAGGTCTCACCAGAAACCACCCCTGATGGACCTTGATCTTGGACTTGCAGGCTCCA
The DNA here is from genome assembly GCA_003697995.1 of Taxidea taxus jeffersonii. NCBI lineage: Eukaryota > Metazoa > Chordata > Mammalia > Carnivora > Mustelidae > Taxidea > Taxidea taxus. The sequence continues at coordinate 24,220 of ML107330.1, forward strand.
GAACTGTGAGAAAACAAATCTCTGTTGTTCAAGCCCCCGAATCTGTGATATTTCGTTATGGCAAGCCGACTACCACAGCGGGCTCAGGGTTGTTCAGTCCAGAAACTCTGACTCCATTTTTCTGCCATCCTCTCAGCTCTCCCCTCAGGTGTGGCCCCATTTTTAGGCCGGTAGCAAGAGGACTGCCATCGTTCCAGGCCCAGCAATGTCCAGAGGAAGAGAGAGAAGGTCGCTCCATGATTTCTCTCATAACAACAGGAGAGCTCTTTCCCAGAACCACCCCCCAGAGAAAACCCTGCCTTCTGTCTCCCTGGCCCTAACTGGGTCCCAGGGCTTGTCTTGAACGAGTCCCCGAGGCCCGGAGAAGCTGGGCGCTGTGTATTTTGCAGAGCATGGTTAAAGTCCCTTTAATAAAGAGACTTCAAATCCAGAAGAGTAAGCAAACTAGAAATTTATGTCACTTTGATATCTTGTAAGAGTTCAGAGAGAAGTCATCCAAGACTGAGAAAAAGGACTCCTCCATCCTCCAAATGTGCCTTCCCTCCCTCTGTCCAGGGAAACTGCTCCATTTATTTCTTTATTTCTTTATTATTTATTTATTTATTTGACAGAGAGAGAGAGAGATCACAAGTAGGCGGGGGGGGGGGGCTTTCCCCTGAGCAAAGAGCACGATGTGGGGCTTGATCCCAGAACCCTGAGATCATGACCTGAGCCAAAGGCAGAGGCTTAATCCGCTGAGCCAGCCTGGCGCCCCAGGGAGACTGCTTTAATTTCCATCACCTCCTAGTCAGGGTGAGGGGCTGGAGAAGGGTCAGGGAACCACACGCACAATCCTTTTGAGGGCACAGCCTAAAAGTGGTACAGTCATTTCTGCCCACAGTCTGTGGTGAGACTTTAACTCAAGGCCACCTCAAGCTACAAGGGATGCTGGGAAATGGAGCTCTTAAACGAGCCAGCCTCCTGCTTAGCCAAAACTCTGGAGTTCTGTTATTATAGAAGGGGACTGTTGATAGTGGGAAACCAGATTTGTTCAGGCCCAAGTTCTTGGACTAATTCTTGCAAGGGGCAGTGGGCCGACCCCTGGCGCTGGGCATGGGGTCAGCTTCCATTGAGGCACACGGGCTTGCCTCTGGACTCTGGGTGTGTTTGTTAGAGCGGCTTAGCTTGTACGCTAAATAAGACACGGTGCCTTGCGTTTCTTTGGCTTCTTTTAGGAAGGGAGAGAATGGGTGTTGGGTAGCCAACCAGCAGTGACACTGCACGACCTGGCTTGGCGGCCCTCTGCCTCTGGGTGGGGGAAGGGATGTCCTCAATCAGATAACTATGGGTCAACGTGACAAATGGTAAACTAGAAGCTATATATAAATCCCAATGAAAACAGAGGGGAGAATTAAAAGAAGGCTTCTAAGTAGGGGTGGGGGAGTATAATGAGTTCATTTTGTCTGGGTCTCAAAGGCTAGGTGGGAATTCCCCAAATGACTTTGGCTGGGGAAGGACGACTCCGACAAAGAGAGCAGCAAACTCGCAGGGCCGTGGGGGCGCGCAGGGCGTGGCGGGCGGTCTGGTGTGGCGGGAGAGTGGGAGGGAGGTTTGCCGGGAGCAGGGCACGGAGAGAACCCGCCAGTCACGAAAGTCACTGGAGGAAGCAGCCTGTCTGACGGGCCTCTCTGGAAGCCATGCAGGGTTGTTTTAACCCAGCGGAGATGTGGGCTTTGTCTCTGTCCTTCTCTGAGGTAGAGACGGGAGGATGACTCGTTAGGAAGCTATTTCATAAATTCGGCTGAGTAATGAGGACAGCCTGCATCGGGGTTGTGGTGCTGGGAACGGAGACAAGGAGCTAGATGACAGGGAGTCTGGGGGTAGGACTGGCACAACTTGGTAGCTGAGTGACTGAGGGGGTTGAGTGGGAACAAGGGGGGGTTAAATATGGTTAGACACGCTCCGAAGTGTCTAAGGAACACAAGAGAGGTAAGTTCGGGGGTGAGAGGAGAGGACGACTTCCCACCATCTGACGTCTGGTTCATGACAGCCTTCTTTGGGCTCCTTGGATACATGACATTCTCTCTTAACTCAGGGCTCCTGAACACTCCGTCCCTACTCCACAAGACGTTCCCTCACCCTCAAATGTCCAGCTGGCTCATTCCTCATTCCCTCCAAGAGCCATTCTTGACCCCCTTCCCCCACCCCACCTATGGGACAAACCCGCTTCGATGTTCTTATGGTATGCCGCCATTTCTTCTCTTTACGTGCCTCATGCTCAGGGTTGTTGAATGTCTGTCTCCCGTGACTCAGCCTGTCAGATCTATAAAGACAGGGGCCATGTCTGTCTGTTTGCCCCTTCCTTCTCAACAGTGGATAGTGTCTGGCACCCCGTAGGCACTCATGCTCGAAGTATTCAACACTTGTCATTGGAAATATGAGTTGGCCGGTAGTTTTTTTTTTTTTTTAAGATTTTATTTATTTATTTGACAGAGAGAGATCACAAGTAGGCAGAGAGAGAGAGAGAGAGAGAGGGAAGCAGGCTCCCTGCTGAGCAGAGAGCCTGATTCGGGACTCTATCCCAGGACCCCAAGATCATGACCTGAGCCGAAGGCAGCGGCTCAACCCACTGAGCCACCCAGGCGCCCTGGCCGGTAGTTTTTATCAGGGCCCACTGAGCAATGAGGCCACCATGGGGACAGGTGGTGTGATCTTGTTGAAGACCTGGATCACTGTAGACCAGTGGCTCTCAACTAGGGGCATTTTTTTTTTTTTTTTGCCTCCCAAGGACATTTGGCATGTCTAGAGACATTTTTGATAGTCAGGAATCATGTGTATGTATGTGTGTGTGTGTGACTAGCATCTAGAGGGTAGAGGCCAGGGATCTTGCTAAACATTCTACGGTGCACCAGACAGCCCCCCACAACCAAGACTTATGCAGCCCAACATGCCAATCGTGCTGACGCTGAGAAATCCCGCTCTGGAGACTGGGGAGCCAACTGGATGGTTAAGTTCCCATCTGGCCTGCTGGTTGCTACGGCCCAACTGAATGAGAGCAAGAGAAGTTTAGTGGCTGCCATAAGAAATATGGACTTGTGATGTGCAGCCAGGAACCACCTTGGATGGGGCCTCAGTCAAAGGTCCCAAAACCTTGGGCAGTTTCCCCTTAACTGAACTCCCGGCCTTAAGCCCAGCAGACCAGCCTGGCACTCGCCCCTTTCTGACTCACTCCATTGGGTTTCTCTTGCTCTTTGGTGGAAGTGGCCACCACACTCTCTTCCCACCCCATCTGCCTCACTGATTATTTTCAGCTTGGCTTGCACAGGCCCAACGCTGCAATTACACCCCAACCTCAATGGCTCCTTCTGAAAATAACATTTGGGTCGAAGAAAACCTCAGTCTGGTGGGCTGGATTTTATACTAAACAGTTAAAGAGTGGGTGTGGGCATGGGGGTTGAGGGGGGGACAAGGGAGTGGCACAATGGTACAATTAAAAGAAGAATCTGGAAGAAAGGGAAGGAAGAGGAAGTGAAGAGAGGGAAGGGGTGGTGGTGGTAAGGGCAGTCGCAGAAAAGAAAATATACCTCCTGGGCAGGGGTCAGCCATCTTCTAGAAGTCTTATGCCAAGTCTTCATTTATGCCTCTAATTGAAGGTTTTGTTTCTGAAATAACTTGCCCCATCACCAAGGCCTGGGAAATTCATGTCTGCCTGGGGCCAGAAGAATTAGTCTATGGGCATACCAATCTTTATCCAAGCTAGTGACCAGATTTTCCAACCCCAAAATAGGAGCCACATGGTTTGACATAGGATTTCTGTTCTCTTTCCGGGTGAGAAGAGCAGTCTGGGAAACGTAGTTCCACGATGCTGGTAGGCGGAACTTCCATGGTCCGAGGAGAAGAGTGGGTAGGACTTTTAAAGTAGGGATTCTCATGGATATCACGAGAGATTTATGGGTTGCTTTTAGTTCAGAGGAGAGAAGGAAATCGTTCAAAGAGAACCTCTGTCCTACCTACAGGGGTGGGGGGGTGGGGATGTAGGGTGGAGGAAAGAAAGAACTTGGAAGAACCTTTTGAATTCCAAAGGAGGCAGACAGATTTTAAAAGGCTGTATGAGGTGAGATTTGGGGAAATAGGGAAGAGTTCCATACAGTAGTTAAAAGCTCAGTTCTGGAGTCAGACTGACTTAGGTTCAAATTCAGACTATACTAACCCCTGGGTGATCGCCAAAGGTCACTCACTTGGCTGTTTCCGAGAGGCCAGCAGTAGAGGCTCTAAAGTGAGGCCAGTAAGGATTTGCATTCTGGCTCTTGATCTTCTGCAAAGGTATTCCCCTTCTGTGTGCCTCCCATTTTCCCTTTGTAAAATGGAAGGGTATGTATCAAGACCCAAACCTTCTCACAGCACCACTTCTCAGGTATCATAAGGCTGGAGAATAAAGCGCTTAGTCCAGTGCTGGGACGTCGGCAATGACTCAACGTATGTTAGCTATTTTTTTAAATTACCTCTGGAGTTTTCTCCAAATGCAGTAGGCAAGAAACTTTTTAGCTAACATACACATTTTTAAAAAATTTGAACAGTTCTGAATTTATTTTCAAGTGTATTAAAATACATGACTAACATGTCAAACTGTGGTTTCGCTAATGTTATTGCTTAGGGCAAGGCTATGTAGAAAAAGGGAATCGATTTAAAGTTAATTTAGAGAATAAGGAGAGTTAATAAAAGAAGTCAATTAAAAATATATAATATAGATGGAATGTGGGTATGGAAGAAAACCATGCAGGCAATACCTGAATGGCTGAAAAAATTGGAAAATAATCCATGCTGCTTTCTGCCAATAAAACCTTCTAAGGCACATGGGTGGAGAAACGAGGCAGAAAGATACCGATCAAGACGCTATCAGAAAGTTGTCTCCCCCCCCTGTTGTTTCCTTTTTGAGAAATCGGTAGGAGGGCACAGACAATCGAGGCCTGACGCCCTAATGTCTTGGAACCCCGATAGATTTGTGGCTGGTGGGGCTGGGGTCGGGGATGGCAGGCAGAATCCAAAGGCCCAGCTCTGAAAACCGAAAGCCAACTCCCCAACTTCTCTCTCCGGTCGCGCTCAGGGCGATTCAGGCCTCTCTGATTTTTTTTGGATCACTGGGTCAATCAGTCAGCCAATGCCTCGGGAGAAGTTTAATTAAGCTCAGATCGCCGGCGTGAGCTGCCAAAGGTCTCCTTGCCCGCCCGCGCCCCGCCCCGCACCCCCCACCCCCCGCACATCTGGTGAAAAGCTTCTCCCCCGCCCAGCCCGGCCGGGCCTCAGCCCGCGCATGCGCGTTAGCAGGGCGCCCAGCGCCCAGCGGCAGGCTCAGCTCCCAGAACCGAGCGTTGCAAACTGTTGCATCAGACAGCAAGCAGCCGGCGGGGCCGCCAGGGTTTCTAGGAAGATAGCAAGGGTTTGAGGTCCTCTGTGGTCGAATGGGAGCGTTGGCTGTCACTCACGGTGTTTACACTCTGGTAACACGATCCCCTGAAACCTTAAGTTTGCTCCAGTCCGGGGAGGGCCTTAGCCACAGGTGAAAGTCGCTTGAACCCCATGGCTTCTGCCTGCACTCCACGGCCGCAGGCTGGACCGACCGAACGGACTCGGCCAGCTTTATTTATGGCATGGGCCCTGGAGGAATGAGCTGGGTTGGATTTCTCTTCCCAAGTACAAGAATGCCCCTGAGGAATTTCTCACTCTGTGAAAGTGCAAAACTAATTTCCCCAGACAAGCGCTGTTGCCGGTTCCCAAAAGGGCTTGGAAAGATCCCAGCAGGAATGTTCAGTGGTTCCAAAGCTCTTCACCCCAGCTGCTGGGTGTGCAGACACTGACCACCAAGAACTTGGCGGGTGGACACACGTTCTTCACAGACGGGCCTTCGTTTTAAAGTCTCTCAGGCCGCTGTGTTATGGACGTTTTGGACATCAGCCAGAAAATGCACAACCCTGAACTCACACAGACACAGCACAAATGTAACAGTTGTCTAGATTTCAAGTGGCTCTGCAACTCAGGTAAGGGAAAGTTTTCCTGACTACTCCCACATTGTTCTGATCTCTGGGCCTCTGCCTTCCTCAAGGGGAGAGGAAATGATGCTATAGCTAGCTAGCAGGGAGGGGACAGTCTTGGGCGGGGGGTGGGTGGGTGAGAAATTCAAGAAGAATGAATATGATTTGGAGTCTACTCTCTAAAGGGATTCCCAGGGAGATCACCTGAATCCTGGGGTTCAACACTCTTTTTTCTTGGAATGGGTGAGGACCAAGTCATTAAGTATTAATGGATTTTCCAAAAAGACAAAAATTGACAGTGTATACCTTAAGCATTCTGTCTTTACTAGGGTGTTGATGTTGAAAATCTATTCCATCTGAATAATCTGGAAAGCTAAAACAGGGCTAGTGTTCTTCCTTCCCCTCATTATTTTGAATCACTCAATCCCAAGGTTCCATAAAAAAATGACCTGAAAGACATAGCCGCTTGCCAGCCTGTCATGTCATGGTTGTTTGTTTAAGCCAACACTGTCCTTTGAACAGTGGGGTATTATGGCACTATGGGATTTTGTTGTTTATGTAACTGATGCTTCATAAATATGGCCCAAGCTATTAAAGTCATCCACAATGATCATATGAGCTGAAGGCATGCCAGCTGGGGAAGGGTAGGAAGGAGTATGGGCAAGTACATTTCCAGGCCCTGCTTCTGAGGGTATATCTCAGGGCCCAAACCTCTTGCCCAATGGATGTCACCAAGGTGGTATCTTGGGGTCACAGAGTATGGCCTCCTGGAGCTATCCAGAATGTCAGATAATGCCTGAGCAACAGTCCCCACCTAGAGAAGCAAGTCATTGACTATTATGGGGCACGAAAGTTGGAGCCATGAGGCCAGGAGCCAGGAGGGAACTGGTGAAAGTAAGCTTGTGAATTCATGTTAGGTTTTCTGCTGCACCCACAATGCTTACACACAGTGGGCTGTCAATGCATGTTTCTAGAATGAATGCCCTGAAAAAATGAGAGGAGCAGAGAGAGGCAAGGTCAGAGAATTTTGCAAGGTCCAAGAATTTTGCAAGAAGCCTCCTGGGATGCCCAGGGTTCTTCTGTGTTGGGCAAGAGGGGAGTCCTTGTAGTTCAAAGACATAAGGGCAAGAGAATCAGAACTGTGAAGTGACAAGTCACCCGAGGTCCCTTCTGCCTTGGTTTCCTTGTTTGGAAAGGCCTCAGCTGGTGATTCCAGAGCTGAACAGTCATTGTATTTAACCAAGCCTAGTGACATCATCATCAATAACAATTGCCTCACCTTGACTCAATTCCCAGAGCGAACTTCTGGGAAAGTAAGGGGTCTGAGGTAGGGTGTGTGACTAAGACCCAGGGGACAGGAAAATCCCTTAGAAGCCACACTCTAAAACCATAAGCAAAGTGGTAGCCCAGATGGCTAGATGATGCAGACATACACCAAAAGTGTGATTCGTTTTCCACATTTCTCCGGCACTCACCGATTCTAGACACTATATAGAGCCCAAACCCAGACAAAGCTCCCGTTCTAAGGGCTTATGATCTAAATTCCTTGTGGAACGTCTTTCAAATGTTTAAAGCACCTCATTCTGTCCTCATTTCCATTTCAAGTCATGCATCTCCTTCCTGAGAAACCCACCAAGTTTGAAGTTTGTAGCTGGCCTTCCTTCTGTTTTTGATATTTATGTGCCAATTTAAAGGGTGGGGAGAGCTACGTTAATTTAAAAATAAAACACAAATAGCGAAACGAGGCTTGGTTAAAGTAAAAAACCACAGAAGACATTTTTTCCCCTTCTCGTATTTTTCAGATTTTCCTAGAACCACCTTTATTTCCTCAGAGCGCAGTCATAGAAAGTGATGCTCTTCCAAATGAAAGCTATAAGCCTTATTCCTATTCTCCTCTCATTACACCTTTAGTTTTTTTTTTTCCTTTCTTTTTCAGACATTTGAGGGAGAAACTGAAAGCCCCTAATTCACATGTGGTATTTCTGAGCACTCTTAGAGTAGATTTTGGGTTGTTTTTGCTCAGTTTGTATCTTACCTCTTCTGTTCAGTTGGATCAGCTTGTACATTCTGGTGATGGGAACATGGCTTTAAAGTCAGATCCTCCTGGCGGATGCCCAGACCACCATTTATCAATCTTGTGGTCTCTTCTATCAAAAGGAGAATAATGGTATACTCCTCCCAGGGTTGTCATGAGGATTGAGGAGTCAAGACACATAAAGGGCTCAGCACAAAACAAGCTCTTAAGACACAGTAGCCATTAAAGACAGGTCCTTTCAACCAGTTTTCTCCTTCCTTAAACGAGCCGCTCCTCCTGTTTGGAGAAGAAAATTAGTTATCTATTCCAAGTCGATGATTTATCCCCATTTTACATCACCAAAGGGCCCGTGAGAAGGGGGAACAAAAACCGAGGTTGACCTGCAAACGCGTGAGCCTTTTAATGGAGTGAAATCAGTGCTCTTGCCTTTCAGCAAGAGGCGACCAAATCAGCGGGGCAGGGACTTGGGGAAGCCTTGAAGGCCCACGGTGGGATGGCAAAACCACAGAAAATGGGGGAGAGTAATCAGGGAAAGCAGGCCCAGGGCTGAGATGAGGGGCCAGAGGGGTGACAGTCCCCAGGTAAGAAAGCTTCCCACTCGGGGAGTTCTGAGTCCAAGCGTCCGCGGGCGGAGGAGGCCGGCTCCGGGGTTTGGTGACCATGGGACCCGAAGCGCGTGCGACAGCGCCCTCTGCCGGCCGCGCAGAGCAAGCCGACGGCCCAGCCGCTCTGCAGGTGGGACCAGGGATCCCTCCCGCAGCCTCCGCCCCGGCTCCATCCCGTCTGAGGACCACGCGGCCAGGTCCTGACGGGATTCTGGGAGACGCGTCCCTATCAGACGCCTGCGGGATGAGCAGAGACGATGCTCGGAAACGTCCGATTCACCCGGGGATCAGAGACTGCGGGAACCCACCCCAAACCCGCAGAGGCTGCGCCTCTTGGGACCCGGGGCCAAAGCCTGCTGGGCTGTCGGAGGTGGTTTGGAAGTGGCATCGCCTATGGCCAAGACCGCGGGTTCTGCGGACAGAGAGGAGCCCTGGGTTCGCTTTCTGCCTCATCCATTTTCCAGCTAGGTGACCTTGGGCAAGGTACTTAAATTTCCATGTGCCTTAATTTCCTCATCTTTAAGATGGAGAGAATGATCCCGACCTTATGGGTTGACCTGAGGATTACATGGGATCAGACAGCCTGGGTTGGAATTCTGGCACTGACATCAGCTAGCTGTGTGCCTGAGGCAAAGTACTTAACCTCTCCGTGCCCCAGTTTCCTTAAAATAGGGATAATAACGGTACTTACCTCCGAGGGTTGTTGCCTGCAAAACGCTTAACACAGTGCCTGGCACAGAGTAAGCGCTCAATAAATGGTGGCTCTTATGGTTGTTGTCGTTATTATTGTTCTTAAGAGCGCTGAGCACACGAGCAGAACTCTAGCGGGCTGCTATTATTAGTCTCTTTCTTGGGTCCGGGTATTTCTTTCCGGGCATTGTTAAAATCTTTACCATGCGGTCGCGTCCTTATCAGTAGCCGAAGGACAGCCGGCCTTCCAGAGATTGGAAAAATCGAGGTTCCCCTGGAGGAGGGCCAAGGACGCGGCCACGGGCTGCAACGACCGGGACCTCCCCGGGGGACACCCGCGCCGCGCCGCCTCCGCCCGTGCCTCCATTAGCGCGCGTCAGAGCCGCAGTGACGTCGCCAGGTCCCGGCGCTGGGGAGGCGCGGCCTGGGCACGCGGGGAGCCTGGGTGGGGGGCGGGGGGTGGCCGGGGTGGCCGCCCGGCTGCAGGAGACGTCCGGGGCCGCGTGGTGCCTTGCTGTCTTCGGCGGTTCGGCCGAGGCAGCCCCGGGAGCTGCGGGGAGTCCGCAGCCGGGGTAGGCTGTGCCCCGCGCCTGCCCGCGCGGTGAGCCATCGGGCTCCGCCCGCACCCCGCGGGGAGGCCGCGGAGGCCAAAGCAGGCCCGCCCAGCCGGCACGAGGCCGGTCTCCCCGTGGCCGCTCCGCGTCTGCGTGGTCCTCCCCTTCCCCCCCCTCCCCCCCCCCCCCCCCGCCCCCCGGCCCGCCCCAGTTCCCTTCCTCGTCGTCCCGGAGATACCTGCTCACTTTCTTCTTCCTCTAGCCTCCTTCCGAACCAGCTCCTTTGCTGGGAGTGGTCAGCAGCCGCCCCCAGGAGGCGCCTCACGTCCCAGCTTGCGGCCCCGGCGCCTCCATCCCGCTGCTCGCTGCAAGGTGCCAGTAGACTTGCCCAGCACGCACCTCCAACTCGCCGAGCCTTGCCCTCGTTATTGCCCATGACGGCGGTGCACCCCCACCCACCCATCGTCCTATATGTCTCACCTTCCCTCCTAAATACCTCTCTGGGCACTCTCCACTTCTTCCAGGATGGCTGGAACTAAGAAGCCATCCTGGTTTGGGCTATTGACATATTCCTCTCAAAGGTCTGCTTGTCTGCACCCCAGCCTCCTTCAAATCCGTCCTCCACGCACTACGAGAGCCAGCCACCTACAACCTATGTCTGGCTATGCCTCCCCCGACTTGCCTGGGACCTCAAACCCTCTGTCTTCATGGACACTCTTGTCTGCCATTTTTGAGCACGTCCGGAGGTAGTCCTGGGTCTACCCACTCTATGGAAGGTCCTCTGTGTCTTTATTGCTGTTGGTCCCTCTCCAGGGAATTTGCACCTCACTCCCTCCTTCTCCTTCCCCAATTGGCTTCCTCTTACTCATTCTCCACAACTTGAGATATGAGTCACCTCTGAAAGGAATGCCTTCCCTGTTCTGCTATCTATGGAAGAGAAGTCTCTCGGGGACCCAAAGCTTCCCATCTCTGTTGCTTTCCTCATAGGATAAAGACCTGACTTTCAAGATGGCCCTGGAGGCCCTGCATGGTCTGTGCACATGCCCCACCCCCATCATCTCCAACCCCAGTCCTTTTTCCCTCTGCTCTAGCCACACTGGAGTCTCAGTTCCCAGACCCTGTGCACACCCTCCAGCCCCAGGGTCTTTCACAGCTTGTTCTCTTGGCCTGGTACACCTTTCTGCCCTTCCTCACCTACTCAATTTTTGGCTCTCATCCTAAGTGAGCATCAGGCCCTTAGAGACAGCTTCCCTGACCCTTCCCCTAACCCCACCTCCAATTCAATCCAATCCTTCTTGGGTAGATCAAAGCATTTAAAAAACTATGGGAGAGTAAGATCATCAAACCGGTTTATTCTGCACCCCTCCCGGGTCCCTCCAACCTTTGCCAAAGCTCAACATTTGCCCTAATTTCTTCAAATCTTTTTTTCGAGAACATAAAACATCTTTAGATCTAGATAGGGCCCTTTGAACCCATGTCTGTCCCTCTCCTAAGGTAACTAACCACTTTCCTGCTTCTGGGGTGTATCATTCCTATACATGCTTTTGTATTTTTACTACATGTGTTTCTGCCTATAAACACTTCATAGAATTGTTTGGCATGTTTGTAAACTTTGGGGAAGTGGCATTATACTGAATATATCATTGTGCAACTTGCTTTTTTTTTTTCATTCAGTGTTAGGATTTCAAAATGTATTCACGTTGATATATGTCGTTCTAGATCATACATTTTCACCCCTGATTTGGGTCCCATTGTATGAGCTCACCACACCCTATTTACCCATCTCTTTGTGAAGGACGTGTAGCTTATTTTCGCATTTTGTATTGTTAGAAACAAAGCTACAGTTGATGTTTCTTATACCCATCCCCTTGTGTGAAAGTGAGCTGTCGGGCAGATACTTGCGTGTGAAATTGCTGGACCAGGTCATGTCTATTGGCAGCTTTACTCAGCATGGCTGAACAGTTTTTCAAAGTGGTCGTACCAATGTGCACTTTGATAGCAACATGTAAGTAAGAGTTCCCTTGCTTGGCATCATCGACAAGACTTGGTAATGTCAGATGGAAAAATTTTTGCCAAGCTGATGGGTGTGACATGGTATTTTAGTGTTTTAATTTGCAATTCCCTGTTTACAAGAGAGACTGAGCAGACTTTCATTTGTTGACCATTTGCCTTTCATCTTTTAAAAATTGTCCTTGGTTTGACAGTGCTTCTATTGGATTATCTCTTATTATGCGTAGGAGCTCTTTATGTATGCTGGATACTAATCCTTTGTCAGGCTGTAGCCCATCTGGTGTGTTTTACTCCACTCAATTACAGTTTGAATCTGTGTGATTATTTGATTAATGTCTGACTTTCCCATGAAACTATAAGTTGCAGGAGAAGAGGGACCATTCCCTGTGACTAATGCAGTGTCTAATACCTGCTAGGAACTCAATAAATACTTCTGGACTGAATTACATTGACCTTATTTGTCTTTTTCTATGCTTCTGCTCAGCCCTTACCCTCAGTCTCTCACAAGGCTATAAATTCCTCTCAAGCAGGAATCTGGTGCCATTTTCCTCATCTTTGTATCTCCATCTTTGGCTCCATCACGACACAACACCTCTGGCTCAGAGGATCTATCCAATCATTTCTGCTTGAGTTATATTATTTGAGCTTTCTCTTCCCTTTCTCCTCAACCTATCTTTTATCTCTAAGCCCGGGTATATATTATCTATAAAATGAACGAACAATCAAAACCTCCTTAGGTGTTTGTGAAAATCACAAGACATAACGTGTGCCGGTAAGAAGAGCAGTGCTTAGCTCATAGTTGGCGCTCGGTAAATGGTGACTTCTGTTGTTCCCACAATAATCGTTTGGGTGACTAAAGATATACTCTGTTTAACTTTAACAGACCAAATTCTTTCAGAGAGAGAATAAAAGTGAACTTCCTGAAGATCTGGTGAGCGGGTTTTTTTTTTTTTTCCTTTATTGGCATTTGACCCATTATATAAGGCTCAGTCCCAACATGATCTCTGAAAAGCATCAAATATCATTCTTCTCCTTCTCTTTTATAAATTCCAGGCATATCAAAGGCATATGAACCATACATAGAATTCAAACATTTAAGTGGAAACATATAAAGGCCAGTTCCACTCCTTTGGCCAGAAGTCAGAGAGCAGAAAGGAGGTCTGTGGGTGACACCAGGGGTGGGATTAAGTGGCTGCAGCCGGGGACAAAAGCAGAATTCTTACATCTGTTTCTTACATCTGCCATTGATTATGTGACCTTTGATCTATTTATAAAATGAAGACAACAATTCTTGCTTTTTCTGGGAGGTGGAACTTCATTAATTACGCATTTTTAAAAATGCCTTGAGATCCTTCCCATGAAAGCTGAAAGTTTGGCTATATTTAAACAGTGCTCCCGAGAAGCAAATGGCCCAGCCCCACCTGTCTATGCAACAGAGGAATATGATCTCTTTCTTACCAGAAAGCAAGGCTCAGGAAGGTTGATTTGCATGTCTGATGTGGTGTGTTGCCGGCAGATGGGGAAACCCCCTTCATCTCTGGTCCCAAGCTTGAAGGCATGAGAAATCTCAGGGCAACCTTTATTTGATCAAGATGTCGTACTCTATAGAGACCCGCCCTCTCTAGGGTTTCATCCCTGCTGCAGGAAAGCAGGTGACTGATGGGCCCACTACAATGTGAGCCCACCAGAGAGAACAGTTAGAGGCACGGTGACCGCTGGCAGGGGCCTCTCCCCAGAAGGCCCAAAAGGAATGCACTTTGCTGTGGGATGTAACTGGAGAAGGTGGGCTGCCTCCAGAAGGTGGTGTGGGCAGGGTCCCCTCTGAGCCTGACCCTCTCTTCAACTCCGGGGTCTGGGAGAGGGACCTGAAGGCCCAGGGAGGGCTGAGATCCCCACCTGACAGCTCTGTGCAGTGGCCTCCGAGGGTTACGCCCGCCCCTATGGTGGCTGTTGGAACCAGCAACACCATCCTGCAGGGGCTCGAGGAGAGAACCCTGGAACCAGAAGACCAGGCTGTAAAATCCAACTGCAAAACTGCGAATCCAGCTGCAAAAAAAATCCAGCTGTGCAATTTGGTCACTAAACCTCTCTGAGCCTCAGGGGTGCACCTGTGGGCTGGGGCTAATGATAACCTGTTGGGGTTGTTAAGCAAGATCACAAGAGAAAAGACATGCGGCAGTACACAATACACAGACTGCGGAAGCAAGGAAGCCAATACTCGTTCAGAAGATGAAAACCCTAACAACTCATTTAAGTCTGAGCAGAGCTCACTCCCTTATCACAGTTTTTTTCTTTCTATTCTTTTTTTTTTTTTTTTAAGATTTTTTATTTATTTGACAGACAGAGATCACAAGTAGGCAGAGAAGCAGGCAGAGAGAGAGGAGGAAGCAGGCTCCCGGCTGAGCAGAGAGCCCGATGCGATGCAATGGGACGATGGGACGCGATGCGGGGCTCCATCCCAGGACCCTGGGATCATGACCTGAGCCTGAGGCAGAGGCTTTAACCCACTGAGCCACCCAGGCGCCCCTTTTTCTTTCTATTCTTAAGGTAATACTTGTACCTGATTAAAAACACAAACAACAATGACAACAACCCACACCAAAAACCAAAGAGCCTGAGAGAGGATACAGTGAGAAATGAGCATCTCTGCCATTGGAACTTCTTGTAACAGTTTTTTCTCCTCTGGTGGCAATAAATATTAAATAACAGTGTCAGGTTCTGGTGTATCTTTCCAGAGATCACCAGTGCACGTATGAGGATGTATGTGGATTATAAACTGTGCCTCCTTTTGATACAGATAGCATGCAATCTACGCTTTTCTTATATCCTGCATTTTTTTCTCACTGCAGTGTTCCTTGACATGACGTGCATGTCAGTATTTATAGACGCCCCTTTCTTTGAAGGCTGCACAGTATTGCATTTGCTCAGCCGGTTCTCTGCAGATAGACGTTTAGGTCTGTGGAGTTTCCTGCGGCTGCTGTAACAAATTAGCACATGTTCAGTGGCTTAAAACGACAGAAATCTATTATCTTATGGTTCGGTAGATCAGAAAACCAAAATGGGTCTTGCCGGGCTAAGATCAAGATGTTGGAGGATTGCCTTCCCTCTGGAGGAGACTTGAAGGGAGAATCAGTTTCCTTGCTCTTTCTAGCTTCTAGAGACCACCTGCCTTCCTTGGCTTGTGTCCCCTTCCTCCATATTCAAAGCCAGCAATGGTAGGTCCAGTGTTTCTAGAATCACCCTAGTCCCATTCTCCTTTTCTACTCTCCTTCTTTCACATCTGAAGACCCTTATGATTACATTGAGTCTGTTCGGAGAATCTCCCTATTCTAAGGTCAGCCATGTAGCAACCTTAATTCCATCTGCAATTAAAAAAATTTTTTTAAAGATTTTATTTATTCGTGTGACAGACATGAGAGATCACAAGTAGGCAGAGAGGCAGGCAGAGAGAGAGGGGGAAGCAGGCTCCCAGCTGAGCTCCCCGCTGAGCAGAGAGCCTGATGCAGGGCTCCATCCCAGGACCCTGAGATCATGACCCGAGCAGAAGGCAGAGGCTTAACTCGCTGAGCCACCCAGGCGCCCTGAATCTGCAATTTTAATACCCTTTTGCCATGCATTGTCACAGGTTCTGGGGGGTGGGGATGGGGGACCTTTTGGGGGGGCATTATTCTGCCCGCCACAAGGTGATTTCCTCCTGTCTTCTGTTATTGCAGACAGAACTGATGAATTTCTCGTATAAATGCCATTCCCTACCTGTGAGTATCTGTGTGAGATTAAATCTGATAAGTGGACTGTATAAAAGGACATGTGTTTTAAAATTTGGGGAAGGTATTGTCAAATTTTGTTCCAAAGGAATTTTATTAACTTACACACCTGCTGAATGCCACTGTATTCTTGCAAGTTTAAAGAAAATTAGTAGCTTTTATTTATTTTTTTAAGATATTATTTGTTTATTTGACAGAGAGAGAGAGAGAGACAGTGAGAGAGGGAACACAAGCAGTGGGAATGGGAGAGGGAGAAGCAGGCTTCCCGCTGAGCAGGGAGCCTGATGTGGGCTCGATCCTAGGACCCTGGGATCATGACCTGAGCCGAAGGCAGAGGCTTAACGACTGAGCCACCCAGGCACCCCAGTAGCTTTTATTTTTTTAAAAGCAGTTTTAGGTTTACGGGGAAATTGATCAGACAGTATAGAGTTCCCACATCCCTCCGCCCCCCCCCC
>ML107331.1:0-12206 GCA_003697995.1 Taxidea taxus jeffersonii
TATGTAGCCCATTGGCTGGCACATATTAGCTACTCATTAAGGACAGATAGAAAGAAGGAAGGAAGGAGTATTATCTAATTTTTTTTTTCTCTGTTCTTCAGGTTATCATAGCAACTCCTGGGCGACTTCTGGATATAATAAAACAGAGCTCTGTAGAACTCCGCGGTATAAAAATTGTAGTAGTAGATGAAGTAAGTAATTGTTGTTTAGAACACAGTCACATAGTTTTATATAATTTATGAAAAGTATATTATACTTCTATAACCTCACCGTGTGTTCAGGCATTTTCAGTCGCAATAGTCAATCTTAAGCTGGTTCCTGTGTGGCACTGCCCCTAGCCTGTAGTGCACCCAGATTAAACCATGTTAACAAATGCAACCAGCTATCTTTTTCCTAATTGACAGAAAACACAAACCCAACATCTACTATACTCTCAGTGATAAGTTATCTATTTATTTTTAAACACTTTAGCCATTTATTTGACAGAGAGAGACATAGCAAGAGAGGGAACACAAGCAGGGGGAGGGGGAGAGGGAGAAGCGGGCCTCCCGCTAAGCAGGGAGCCCGATGTAGGACCCGATCCCAGGATCCCGGGATCATGACTTGGGCCGAAGGCAGACGCTTAACAACTGAGCCACCCGGGCACCCCTCAGTGGTAAGTTTTTTAAACATTTGATACTGGCTGTCATTGTCTATAAAAATAAATATGTCTGTGGCCAATAACTATCAAGAGGGAGTTTGGAAGTAGCTCATCATGCTTAGTTGGATGACCTTTTGTATTTTTTTCTGTGTGGACATAGGTGTCTGTGGTTGTGATTTTCAGTGTGACATAGAGCATATAGGCATTTTTATTGTTTTGGTTTGCTTAGTAAGGTGAAATAAATATGTTTTTATGTGATGATATTCCAGCATGTGCACTGGCATGAGGACAGAAAGCCATGTGTCCGCCCAGCCTGGGCAAGGGCTGGTTCGGCCTGCATTGTATCACATGCCCACTTTCACACATGTCTCACCAGCAGTGACAGAGCAAGGGGCCCAGCAGTGATCAGAAAATGTGGGGTCCAGGGGCTGACCCGTGATGGTAACGTGGCCCGTCTTCTGAAGGTCCCAGGAGGTAGCAGTAGGGTACCAGAGGAAATGGAAAGAACACATAAGTAACATCTGTGAGATGAGGATTTGAGCCTTTTCTCCACCCACTATGGGATACTGGGCAAATCATTTAATCTCCCAGAGTTGTGGCAAGGATGAAGTAATGATTGTGAACATGTCTCATAGACTGAAAAGTCCTGTATAAATGTAATGTTATTCAGTCCTTTATTAGTTTTTTGTGTTTTTTCCTTACATATTTATTTTTGTGTATGTGAGAGAGAGCATTTAAGTTCTACTCCCTTAGCAAATTTCAGTTATACAATAGGGTGGTATCAACTATGGTAACTGTTACGATTTCAGACCTTATCTATTTTATAACTGAAAGTTTTTACCCTTTAACCCCAGATCTCTAACTATTTCACCCACTTTCCAGCCCCTGGCAGTCATTTTTCTCCTAATTTCTATGAATTTGACTTTTATTTTCTTATTTTTAACTTTTTACAACCCACATGTCAGTGTTACCATATAATAATTGTCTTTGTTTCAGTCTAGCTTACTTCACTGAGTATAATGTCCTTCAGGCCCATCCACGTTACAAAAAAAGGAAAGAATTTTAAGTCTGAATAATATTCCATTGTGTATGTATACACCGCATTTTCTTTATCTGTTCATCCGCCGATGGACACTTGGGTTGTTTCCCTACCTTGGTTATTGTGAACTGTTATTCAGTCCTTTAAAAAGTACTACTAAGTCAGCACTTGCCTTGTGTGCCTTTAGTTTCAGCTGACTTACTGCATCTGATCATCATCAGACTGGCTTCCACCCTGCAAGTACAGGTGGGCTTCCTGCTGTTTGATCAGTCCATGTGTTCTGAAGTTCTAACCATGCTATGAGCCAGAAAAATGATCCTCAGATTTTTTTTTTTTTAAAGATTTTATTTATTTATTTGTTAGAGAGAGAGAGCACGAGCACAGGCAGACAGAGTGGCAGGCAGAGGGAGAAGCAGGCTCCTCGCTGAGCAAGGAGCCCGATGTGGGACTCGATCCCAGGACGCTGGGATCATGACCTGAGCCGAAGGCATCCGCTTAACCAACTAAGCCACCCAGGCGTCCCTGATCCTCAGATTTTAAAGTTAGGTTCCATTCCCGCTTGCTTCTCCCCACATTTTCACTTTTGCCAATGAATAATGAGCCTTCACAGGGCATCTCAGTGCTGTGCTCAGAATACAAAAGGAGTATTCATTCAGTAAACCTGTGCCAGGTGCTTGTCCTCTGCAGCCTCTGTCCCAGCATTTCGGGAAATGAACTGGTAAGCTACGTAACTGATCACGTATTGAAACTGACTTTGGCCCAGCAGTGCTATTTAGGTACAGACTGACCAACTCTGAGTCAGTTCGGATGGCATCACAAAGAAATTTTAAATATTATTCTGGCCTCCAAAATGCTGAAGTCTTATTTGAGAAAACTACACAAACACTTGAAGTAAAGGCAAGAGCATTATCGCCTATACTGACACCCAGAAGTGCTGCTGAAAGGTGTAGTGCAGGCCAGGGAATGGCAAACTCTTTCTGTAAAGGACCAGATAGGAAATATCGTAGGCTTTGGGGGCCACGTGGTCTCTGCTGCAACGGCTCGGTACAACCAAAGACAGTAGGTAAATAATCGGGTGTGACTGCTTTCTCATGAAGCTCTATTTACAAAAACACATAAAGGCCTGTGTTTGTCTCAGGAACCTTAGTTTGCTGACTCCTGATGTGAACTGTTAGTAAAATAATGGGATTGCGTATGATATGTTAATTGCTCAAGACAATTAAGGTGAAAAGGGGAAATGAGAGCATGTGTGGACTGGCACCGTAAAAAATGGCTTCTCCGATGTCATGGGATGTGACCTGGTCATCCACAGATGGAACAGGATTTAGAAAACCAGGGAACATATGGAGTATTCCAGGTGAAGAGGCTAACATGAGCAGAGCCAGAAAGGCCAAGCACAAAGCACAGAGAGACCAGCCAGCTTGATGCATTTGTCCTGAGAAATAATAGGAAGTAAAGTTGGGTAGTTAGGGTGGGGTCAAATTATAGAGGACCTTGAGAGAGAGGCAGAGGATTTTGGATTTGATGTGGGAAACAATGAGGCTTTCTAAATTATTGAGTTGGGGTGTCACATGTGGAAAGTGGTGGTTTAGCAAGGTTATTCTGCTGCTCCATGCAAGAGAAATGAAAGAAGAAAGAATCTGTGGGACAGAATGGCTAGCAACCCAGACAAGAGGTGAGCAGGGTCAGGGACAGGGCGGAGGCAGTGGGAGGCATGAGTACATTTGAGAATCACTGTAAATCAATCATTCATGAATCTTCTGATGACGGAATATGAGAGAAGATGAAGAAGATGGTTGAGGAGACTCTGGTTGTGCCTTTAATTTTAAGTAAAGGACAAGTGGGTATGGGTTGGACTTAACAATATTTGAGTTGGTTTTAGAGATGTTGAATTTCTTATGAATGGTGGATGAAGGGGAAATACTGTGTGGATATGAGAAATGGGCATTAGCACCCATGAGCCACACTGGTTTCTCCAAGGGAGGAAGGTTAGAGGGAGGGGCAAGGGCTGGGGCTAAGTGTGTGCTTGCGGAGTTTGAAGATGAGTCCGTAAAAAGAGGATTAGTCTGAGAGACCAGGCAGCAACCGGGAATGAGTAATATCCCTGAAGAGAGAGGAGGGTAAAGATACAGAAATGGTCAGGCATGGAGACTAAGATAGTTCTTTTAGAATTAGAAAAATCCGGGGCGCCTGGGTGGCTCAGTGGGTTAAGCCTCTGCCTTCGGCTTAGGTCATGATCTCAGGGTCCTGGGTTTGAGCCCCGAGTCGGGCTCTCTGCTCAGCAGGGAGCCTGCTTCTTCCTCTCTCTCTGCCTGCCTCTCTGCCTACTTGTGATCTCTCTCTCTCTCTCTCTGTCAAATAAATAAATAAAATCTTTAAAAAAAAAAAGAATTAGAAAAATCTGCTCTATCAATACTCTTCTGTGTCTTCCACATATCTGTCCTTTAGCCTAGAATTCTCTCCTGTCTCCTCTACCTGTTTTTCCTTCTTTATGTGTCCATGGCTCTGAAACCTTCTATCAGTGTTCCTGATAGACTTCAGGCCTTCTTTCCTCTCTGCTCTGTTGACCTGGATGTAGACTGTATCATTTCTCTTGTATTATGTTCCCTGCTATATCCCTACAATCAAGCACAGTGTTGGTCCGGGTTTCTCTAATGGTAAGAATCACCCAGTGTGTTCAGTGAATGTAATAGAAGCCCAGACCTCTTCCTTGGGTATACTGATTCAGTAGACCTGAGTTGGAGTCCAGGAATATGTAAAAACTCATTCTGGGTGATTCTTGTCTTCTAGATTTGGGACACACTGACTAGCAGGCTGCCTGACGGTGCTTTTTCAGTGCTTAGATTTAATGAGCTTTTTACGTGCTAGACACTGTCCTTGGTTTTGAGGATACAATGGAAGGTGAGATAAGCCATGACAAATGTTGGTACACAGGTTGTGTGACAGAGACACCTGGGGAGTTAGGTTAGTATCAGAGGAGGGTTCCCTGAACGCCATTTCTGCTGAAACCTGAAGGAGAAGGAGCCAGCCATGCAAAGATCCGTCGGGAGGAAAGACTGCTTCAGACAGAACAGCCACGGTGCAGGAGCTAATGTGGGAGCGAGCGTTGGGTAGCTGGGCACAGAAAGAAGGCTGATGAGATAGGGTCGTGGGGCGTGACACGGAGGAATGGTAGGCGATGAAGTCGGAGAAGTGGATGAAGATGAAAACTGTAGGACTTTCGGCGGTGGTTAGCAGTTGGGTTTTAGTCTATGTGTGATGGGAAATTACTGGAGGGTTTAAGCAGAGGAGTAGCAGATATGATTTATGTTCTAGAAGATATGGTTTATGTTCAAGCTGGGTGCTTGAGGTGGATGGCTTCTGTTGTGGGGGTGACAGGATGAGGAGGAGTCTTGCAACTGTGAGCTGGAGAGAAACAGCTGGATTTGGGGCACGTTAGTGTGAACAGATTAGATGCGGGGAAGCTTGAATGAAAGAAACTGCGTGAATTTATTTCTGATGGCTTCTCTGTTTTCTGAACTGGGAGAAGCGAGGCCATCTCCTGAGATGAGAGAGGCTTAGTGGGATTATTGAGGAAAAGCAGGGGATGTTTGCAAGACATACTAAGACATGCTACCGTGTGCATAGGCACATGCTCTGTGTCTCATGATAAATTGAAACATTGAGACCATGCCGTGAGTGTGGTCTCAGGTGTCTTATGTATTTTATCTCATTAATCCTCGTAACAGTCCCATGGGGTGGTAACCATTATCATTCCCATTTGTAAAAGGGAAAACTAAGGCGTATAGCCATTCATTAACATGCTTAATTTAAGGTCATAGGTAGAGCCAGGATCAAACCTAGACCATCATGTTTATTATAGATTTTTAAAATATCATAGAATGAATAATATTAAAATGAGTGTTTAAACTTCCACATTAATGGATACTTAAAAATACAGTACTTTAGGGATGCCTGGCTGGCTCAGTCAGTAGAGCATCACACACCGGATCTCAGAGTCATGAGTTTGAGCCCCACATTGGGCATGGAGCCTACTTAAAAAATAAAAAACAAAACAAAGAAATAACAACAAAAATACAGTGCTTTAGTCTAAATACACTGAAATAGTTTAATATCCTATTTTTCAAAATTGTAGATACCTGGATTGTATTTAAAACTCAAGGTAGCCTTTATCTTTCATTACTTTAAAGCAGCACTAACAAAATTTTTTCTTGTTTGCTTAGTAAGACATAAATCATTTTTGAAAACTAGTAATGCAGAAGTATATACAGAAGCAAAAGCCCTCAACATTAAATTTTTCAATTTATTTAATATTTTATTATAAATATATGTCCATGGTAGAAAAAAAAAACACCAAACTTTGCAAAAAGCTATAAAATGAAAAATTAAATTGCATTCCCTTCTATAGCCTGCAAGCCCTTTCCCCAGAGTTAGCAATTAAGTCTCTTGGGTATATATGCAAATGGTGCCATGTTATACATGGTGTTCTGTACTTTTCTTTTTTCCTCCTAGCAGTGATTATCGTTTAATAAAGGACTTTCTTCTCAAAATTAATGATAGTACAGGGTTGTAGTATATGGCTCTACCATACTTCATTTCCCAGATCCCCTATTGATGGATATTTAGGGTTTATACATTTGTTGCCAGTATTAATAATGCCATAAAAATCTTTGCATATCACTAAAAACATGTAATTATACAATGTATAAGTTTATATAAATATATATTTTCCCAATTCTTTATTTTTTGACATTGTAGTATATTCTGTGCAGAAGTTTTTAATTTTTCATGTTCTTAATCATATCCTTTTTTTCCTTGGGTGGCTCAGGGTTTTAATGTCAAGTAGGACTAACTTTAAAATGATTTCATTTTAGGCCGATACCATGTTAAAGATGGGCTTTCAACAGCAAGTGCTTGACATTTTGGAAAACGTTCCTAATGATTGTCAGACCATTTTGGTTTCAGCTACAATTCCAGCTAGCATAGAACAACTTGCAAGCCAGCTTCTGCAGAATCCTGTGAGGATTATCACTGGGGAAAAGAATCTGCCCTGTTCCAGTGTGCGCCAGATTATTTTGTGGGTGGAAGAACCAGCCAAAAAGAAGAAATTATTTGAAATCTTAAATGTGAGTAGTAAACCACGCAACCCTGTTTTGTAGACAGTGTTTGCATCTTTTACAGTTCTTAAGATAACGATTTTTAAATGCAGCTTTTAGGTAATTTAGTATAGATATTTAATAATAAATTGCCTTATTTTGGGATTCTATGGGGATAAAATAAATGCTGTATGGACGCAGGGTTGCTTTTTATTTTCTGTATTATAGAAAGACATATAAATATCAAGATTATTCCTAAATAATATTTTTTATTTCAAAAACTTTTCGTAGTTTTATATATCAGATAAAGACTAGTTCTTTCTTGACCATTCTGTCCTTGAGAAATATAATTTTTTTTAGCAGTAACTTGCTCATTTTTTTAAAAAGATTTTATTTATTTATTTGTCAGAGAGCACAAGGAAGAGGAACGGTAGGCAGAGGGAGAAGTAGGCTCCCCACTGAGCAAGGAGCCTGATGTGGAACTCGATCCCAGGACCCTGGAATCATGACCTGAGCTGAAGTCAGATGCTTAACCAACTGAGCCACCCAGGTGTCCCAGCAGTAACTTGTTTAAACAGAAATTTATTAAGTGGGTGACAATGTGTAAGCACAGTTACTTAAAGTAGAAAGGGGATGCCTGGATGGTTCAGTCATTTAAGCATTTGGTTCAGTTTCCGATCAGGTCATGATCTCAGGGTTTTGAGGTTGAGCCCCATGTTGGGCTCCTTGCTCATCGTGGAACCTGCTTAAAATTCCCTCTCTCCCTCTCTCCCTTCCCCAGCTTGCTTGGGCTCTCTCTCTCTCTCTCTCTCAAAAATAATAATAATTAAAAAAATAAAGTATTAAATTAAATACAGTTTGTATTTACTTATGAACAGTATTTAAAATTGCGCTCAAAATTTTAAAATTGTTTTTGCAATATTAATGAAATGATGGAGAAACTTGAAGGCCAGTAGACTTCTGCACGTTTGTTTGTGCATGTTTTAAAGAAAGCACTCATTTTAACGCTCATTTTTCCTCTGTAAACTTACTGATAACTAGCTTATACTAATGCTTTCAGAAAAACTTCCCATTTTGATTTATGTTCTATGAATAATTTTAAATACATGTTTTTCATTTTTCAGGATAAGAAGCTCTTCAAGCCTCCAGTGTTAGTATTTGTGGACTGCAAGCTGGGAGCAGATCTCTTAAGCGAGGCAGTGCAGAAAATCACAGGTTTAAAAAGTGTATCTATACATTCGGAGAAATCACAAACAGAAAGGAAAAACATATTGAAGGTTTGACACTCAGCATTCTCTTTTTAAGGGGACCCCATATTACCAGCTGGTTTTTAAAGCAGACTTTTTTTAATGACTGCAAGAATTTCAGGCAAGCAGTGACTGTGAGCTAATTGTTCCTCTTGCTCTTGCTCAGGCTTCTGTGTTTTGGGAGCAATAAGCCTGTTCCCTACGGGATTAATCTACTAAATAGATTACTAATTCAGAATCCACCATTTCTGGAATCAGGTCAGTTTAGACTGGGGGAGAACAGTAATTCACCCTTGGAAAAGTTTGCCAGAATACATTAGTAGAAAAAAAATTGACGCTGGGGTTGGGGAGGGTTTGGGAAGAACTCAAACTACACAGTTCCTCAGTTATATTAAGACCTTAACTTGTTGAAAAGATAGGGCAACAACAATATTGTTGAAGAAAGCTTTGAAAAAAGAAAAGATATCTGAATTACATAGAACCAGATAAGATAAATTCTGAATAATGAATTGTGTTGCTTTGTCGGGAAGGGATTACTTGAAGGAGACTATGAAGTTGTGGTGAGCACCGGAGTCCTGGGACGAGGCCTAGACTTGATCAGTGTCAAGCTGGTTGTCAATTTCGATATGCCTCCAAGTATGGATGAGTACGTGCATCAGGTAAAGAGGTTTTATATGTTTCCACCGTGAGTCTTCTTGGGCGAGGCATTGTCAGTAGAATGGTAACTAAAAGGATAAAAAAGTTTTATCATAGACATAAAAAAACTCTTACATCATTTTGTTTTTAAAACGTGTATGTAGGGGTATCTGGGTGGCTCAGTGGGTTAAACCTCTGCCTTCAGCTCAGGTCATGATCTCAGGGTCCTGGGATCCAGCCCCGCATCAGGCTCTCTGCTCAGCAGGTAGCTGCTTCCCCTTCTCTCTCTGCCTGCCTCTGCCTACTTGTGATCTCTGTCTGTCAAATAAATAAATAAAATCTTTTAAAAAATAAAAAATAAAAAAATAAAATGTATATGTATAGGGGTGTCTGTCTGGCTCAGTTGGTGGAGCATGTGACTCTTGATCTCAGGGTTATGAGTTCAACCCACCTGTTGGGAGTAGAGATTACTTTAAAATAAAATATTTAAAAATATGTATATATGGATATAAACTAAATTTTGTTTTAAAAAATGATATGTAGGGGCACCTGGGTGGCTCAGTTGTTAAGCGTCTGCCTTCAGCTCAGGTCATGATCCCGGGGTCCAGGGAGCCTGCTTCTCCCACTCCTAATCCCCCTGCTTGTGTTCCCCCCGCCCCGTCAAATAAATAAATAAAATCTTAAAAAAAAAAAAAATGATATGTATACCCAAAATGGGTTAAAAATTATTAGAAAGAATAACCTAAAATGTTAGCTTAAAAAAAATTTTAGTAGTTAGTTTTTGGTTTATTTTTACTTCCTTTGTATTTCTTATTCAGTAAGCATATTAAGTGGCTTTATAATCAAGGGGAAAAAAGGCTTTAAGTTAATATATCTGGCCAAAATAAAACTGATCCATTTAAAGTATTTGTTTTTTTTTTTAGAAATCTTGTCTTCATCTCTTTTTCATATCCTTATTTGTTCTAGACTTTCACCTATTAAAGTTTTGTTTCTTTATTTTGCTGCCAGAGATAACAGCAGCTCTTCTTTCTAGCAGAAATAGAGCTTTCTGTTAGCATCGCCTTATCTCCCTGACTGCTACCTGTCTTCCTTCTCCGGCATCACTTACAGACTCTTCAAGTAAAGCCTTTCTGTCATGTTCGTAGAATTACCTCTGAATGCCGCATTTGCTGGGATCACCCACTGAAACGCTTTTAGTGCCTTGAATGCATTGTTGCTTGTGTCTTTACTTAGTAATAATATAGCAGAGCCTCTGTCTGTCTGTGCTGCCTCAGTTACCTGTGCATCACGGAACTGACTCGCACACAGGAATTGATTGCTCAGATCACTGAAGCTTATTTCTTCCAAACTTTTAATGATTTTAGAAATATCTTTCTAAAATATTAACATATTTAAGAAGCTCCTTTGCTTCTTAAGTAGAATATACTGATTATATTATTTAACTCTTTCTTACCATCCAGAGGTCAGTCCTGTGGCTCTCAGTTACTCACAGTGTACCCTGAGCTATGGCCTCAGGGGGTCTTGACGTTTGTAGAGTTTCTAACGTCTGCTCAGAATGGCCCCATATCCTTCTGCTTTTCTGATTCTGTATCGGGGTATTGTTTGTTGCCTTGCTTCAGTATGAATATATACAATAGGAAATAATGCAAGTAACAGAAGATATAAAATGAAAAATAAGTCTCTTTTTTTCTTGTTTTTTTTTTTTTTAAGGTTTGTGTATTCTAGGGAGAAAATGCATGCACATGTGCATGCAGGGGGAGGGGCAGAGGGAGAGAGAGACTCTGTAACAGATTCCCTCCCCAGCATGGAGCCCAGTGTGGGGCTCGATCTCATGACCTGAGCTGAAGTCTAGTCAGATGCCCAACTGACTGAGCCACCCAAGGACCCCAAAATAAAAAATAGGTCTTTGTAAGGTAGCCCTCCTACCTTTGAGTAGTTAGGACAGTTAACAGTGCATAAAATATAAATGCCTATTTATGCACAAATACACATGTATGTGCGTACCTAGTTAAACTTACTACATAAATGGGACCGTATTATACCAACTGTCTATGTCTTGCTTTCTTTATTAAATATATATTAGACATCTTTCCTTATTAGTATACATAATAGGTATCAATGTAAAAATATTAATGTGTGGGGGCGCCTGGGTGGCTCAGTGGGTTAAAGCCTTTGCCTTCAGTTCAGGTCATGGTCCCAGGGTCATGGGATCGAGCCCTGCATCAGACTCTCTGCTCAGCAGGGAGCCTGCTTCCTTCTCTCTCTCTCTCTGCCTGCCTCTCTGCCTACTTGTGATCTCTGTCTGTCAAATAAATAAATAAAATCTTAAAAAAAAAATTAATGTCTATGAAATGCTTGCCATATGACAAGGCCCTGTTCTAAACTCTTTAAATGGTTTTACTTGTTTAATAGGGCTTGATCTGTTTTCATGGCTGCATGGTAATCTGTTGTATGGATTATCTTAATTTACTTAATGAATCCTTTTGAATTTGATGGAAATCACATGTTTCCAATATTCTGTTATTAAATAATGCTGCAGGGGCACCTGGGTTGCTCAGTCGGTTAAGCATCTGACTCTTGATCTCAGGTCAGGTCTTGATCTCAGGGTCATGAGTTCAAGCCCCGTGTTGGGCTCCACACTGGGCATGGACCCTGTTTAGAAAAATAATAATAATAACGCTGCACTGAACATCCACCTATATAGTTATGCCTCTCATGCAATGTATTTATAAGGTAAATGCATAGGAGACCTGCCCGGTCAAAGGATATGTGTATTTTATTTTATTCCATTTTATTTATATTTGTTTTTGTTTTAGGATACATATATTTTTTTAAGATTGATTGATTGGTGTTAGGTTTTGTTTATTTGAGAGAAAAAGAGAGAGCATGAGTGGGGGAAGGAGCAGAGGGAGAGGGACAAGCAGACTCCCTGCTGAGGGCAGAGCCCTACTCAGGTCTCACTCTCAGGACCCATGATCATGATCTGAGCCAAAACCAAGAGTCAGGTGCTCAACTGACTGGGCCACCCAGGCACCCCGAGGATATATGTATTTTAAATTATAGTAGGTATTCCTGTGTGCCTGCTTTTAAAGATTTATTTATTTTAGAGAGAGAGTGCACGCATGAGCTGGGGGGAGAGGCAAAAGGAGAAGGACAGAAGCAGAGCATGGAGCTCAATGATATGGGGCTCAGTCTCAACCCTGAAGTCATGACCTGAGCCGAAACCAGGAGTCGGACTCTTAACCGATTGAGCTACCCAGGTGCCCCTGTGTGTCTGCTTTTAATTTAGGGGCAGAGAGCTTCTGGGGAAATAATTTTGAATTTGTTAAGTCTTTTAGAGTTTGTAGACTATTGCAGTTATTTTTTTTTTAAAGATTTTATTTATTTATTTGACAGAGATCACACAAGTAGGCAGAGAGGCAGGCAGAGAGGGGAGGGGAGAAGCAGGCTCCCTGCCGAGCAGAGAGCCCGATGTGGGACTCGATCCCAGGATCCTGGGATCATGACCCGAGCCGAAGGCAGCGGCTTAACCCACTGAGCCACCCATG